>JAJHUR010087004.1:0-76750 GCA_027495735.1 Lutjanus campechanus
TTTTTTACAATGTCATGAACACTGGGAAGTTAAAGAATGATATAAAAGCCTTAAAAAAGCGCTGTAACAATAATGGAGCCACACCTTAAAACATCGAGAAAGTTATTTATCATTATATCACTAATTGTTTCTCCTGTTCATGTTCATCCTGAAGTGATCAATTCCAATGTAAGAGATGGGGGACACCATCCATATTACTTGTTTTGTGCAGAAATTGCTGCATCTTAAAACTCAGTTGAAGTAAATATGAGGTTTCAGCAGTCTCACTTAGAGAAATCTAGTGGGTATCTTTCAAAGTTACTGTGAAAATTCACAATGAAATTCACTCTGTTTTTCCTGTTTCCTTACTGAGATGTAGTCGTGTCTCATATTAGCTCTGACTGAGCTATTGAATGCAAGCTTAAATTCAAATTCTCAATTTTGAATTTCATCAACACAAATCCACTATGGATTTTGCCATGACATGTTGATGCATATCAATAAATAGTATAAGAAAATATAAATAAAGATGAAAGCAAGTCCTGCAAGTCAAGAAGTATAAATAGAGAATAGAAAATTCACAATAATAAATGAAAATCTGTTATTAAAATGAAAGTGTTGTACACTTTTGTGCAGGAATATGTGTGTGTGACCAAGTGCATGACTTGATGTGTGTAAAAAGTAAAAATAACTCGAGATTAATGTTCAGTGGTCCGAACTATAACTGGAAACTGATAACTTGCTGTCTTTTGTTGCGTGCGTGTGTGTGTGTGTGTGTGTGTGTGTGTGTGTGTGTGTGTGTGTGTGTGTGTATTTGTGTGAACACACATGCAGGTGGTGGAGTCACTCTCTTTATAGCTCTGTATGACTATGACGCTCGTACTGAGGACGACCTCACTTTCCAGAAAGGAGAGAAATTTCAAATTATCAACAACACGTGAGTACAAATGTACACTAGCACAGCTGTATTTTTGTTTACAGATGTTGTCCGGGAAAAACACCACCAATAGGGCTGTAATAATACACTGTAACATTAAATATTAAATCTGACCACATGCATCTGTAGCTGAGTGTTAACCACATGTGATCAGTGTTAAATGAGATGCGTTATGACTCCCTAACCCTAATTAATTGTGTTTGCATACATTAAATGCCACAGGCTGCAATTAAATGCCACCCGTTAACACTGAACTGCTTCAGCTCATCTTGTGCAGCAATGTTCCTATCCTACTCCAGAAATCTAAAATAAGTTTATGAGATGATGTGTAAATTTGACTTTACAGTGTTCTGTTACCTAAAAATTCACACATTTGCTCTTTATCTTCTTTCACATCTAGACGCATTTTATTCTTCACTTTATTTCAATGTCGATAAAGAGCATTTTGAAACTATATTTTGTAACACTAGTGACACTTGAAAGTACCATTTTTGCACATTTTGCATCTTATCAGGAATAAAGAAGTAGTTTGTATAGCAGTAGTTAACTAGTTAGATTATGCCACAAGTAATCATGGTGCCACCGACTTTAGTAGCTGATTTAATTACAAACTAAATAGTAGTTACTAATACTGCATTTACATGTTGCTCAAATGGTCCCATTTGTTGGGAAGACGTTCTTTTGATGTATCCGTGAGCTTTTAAGTCATAATGTGGAAACAACGCTGACAATGCACCACTATATTCCCTTTAACCACTAAATATTGCTTTATTTGACTTGTTGTCTGTTTAATGCTAACTTTTCTCACTTGTAAGCTAGTATTCTAGGCTGCATGACAGCAACTAACCATTACAACTTAATACCCAGAGGTGGCAAAAGTACACACATTCTTTACTCAGGCAGAAGAACAGATAGTTGTGTGCAAAAAGGCTCTATTCAAAGTAGAAGTACTCATTCAACTTCTTTGCTCAAATAAAAGTGAAAAAGTACAGGCTTTTTCTGTACAAAACTAACGGAACCTCACCTTATCTCCACAGTCAAGTCTCCCTCTCTGTCTGTTTCATCTTGTTATATCTTTTATATTGTTTTTCGTCTTTACGTCTGTCGCGTTTGATATGCAC
The DNA here is from genome assembly GCA_027495735.1 of Lutjanus campechanus. NCBI lineage: Eukaryota > Metazoa > Chordata > Actinopteri > Lutjaniformes > Lutjanidae > Lutjanus > Lutjanus campechanus. Next base: position 2,038 of record JAJHUR010087004.1, read on the forward strand.
TGATGAATACACCAAGGAATTATCTTTTCTATAAATCAAGGTTGAAGTCAGTCTTGTTGTTAGGAAGGGGTGCTCAAGGCAAAATAAAAAGTAATCAATAACACCCCTCAGATGCACTCAGACTATAGCAATGAGTCTGTATTGAAAATGTAAGTAGTGGAAAGTGCAGATATTTGTGTGTGTGTGTAAGGAGTGAAAGTATAAAGTTATCAGAAAAATAAATACTCATGTACAGATACCTGAAAACTCTACTTAAGTACAGTCACAAAGTGTTTGTACTTTACTTTTCACCTCTGTTAATACCATATAATAAATTACAAGTAAGCCAAAAACTGATGTGCAATACAAAGAATGAATAAAAAGTTATCGGACAAACTTTTACTTTCAACCCCCACGTCTCACAACACCTCAGCAAGTCATGTAACAAAATTTTCACAGACTTTCCGAGTTGTTCTCACTTGAGAGGGAACTCATTTTTCACATGATTGCAGGATGCCTCTAGCGTCAATTTTGCACCCCAAATTAGGAGAGAACTTAGACATCGCTGGTGCAACCTGGTGCTGATGTTTTACATCTCTACAAACAAACTAACATTTTGTGTGTGTTTTGCAGAGAGGGTGACTGGTGGGAAGCTCGCTCTTTGGACACAGGCAACTCAGGTTACATCCCCTCAAACTATGTCGCTCCTGTCGACTCCATACAGGCCGAAGAGTGAGTACACACACACACGCACATACACACACAGTGTAGTGAAAGTTGTGTACGTTGCAGTAAAACTACTGGTAGTTGACACTGAAAGACTTTCTCAATGATTGACATGTAGTTTGCGGGCAGAGGTCACATGACGTGTGCTGTTACTGTGGTGACACGTGTGTTGTTGTCATGGTGACAGGTGGTATTTTGGGAAGATGGGGAGGAAGGATGCGGAGAGACAGCTGCTGGGCCATGGCAACCAGAGAGGAACTTTCCTCATACGAGAGAGCGAGACCACCAAGGGTGAGGAGGCCACACATGCACACGCACACACACGCACGCACACACACACACACACACACACACACACACACACACACACACACACACACACACACACGCACACACACACTTTTAATAGAGGTTCTAAATGTGAAAGCTTTCAGTTTCACATCTCTCATATCTACAGCTGCAATGATTAGTTGATTAATTTGTTAGCTGTCAACTATTACATCAGTTGCCAACTTTTGATAATCAATTCATTGTTTAAGTCTTTTTTTTGCAGGAAAATCATTCAAATTCTCTGATATCAGCTTCTCAAATGTGAACATTGAATATATTAGTAGTAGTATAATAGTAAACTGAATATATTTAGGGCCGGGACAAAACAGGACATTTGAGGACGTCATCTTTGGAAAACACTGATCAACATTTTTCATTTTCTCACATTTCAACTACTCGATTAATCAAGAAAATTACTGACAGATTGATAATACCAATAATCTTTAGTTGCAGCCCCACTCACCTCTGCCCCACCATCTTTGTCCCCTCCTATGCTCCTCTTCCTCTCTGACCTCCTTCTAGGTGCTTACTCTCTGTCTATCCGTGACTGGGACGACAACAAGGGAGACCACGTCAAGCATTATAAGATCCGCAAACTAGACAACGGTGGCTACTACATCACCACAAGGTCTCAGTTCGACACTGTGCAGCAGCTGGTGGAGCACTACACAGGTAACACACACAAACACAATCACATGGACATCTTTGTTCTGCTTCTCCTTCAAAGTGAAAAAGTGTGTGTTGCCATTTTCTGATGCACTTCTTTGCCCAATCAGTCTAAGTGTGTCTCTAATTGATTCAAACTGAAACTGCTCCATTACCACTGGTGGAGAGTAAGAACTTACAAAAGTACAATTTGGAATTACTTTGTGTGAGTATTTCCATTCAATGCTACTGTCTGCTCCTCTTCAGAGAAAGAATTCGACTTTTTACTCCACTACATTTATTTGACAGTTAATCAAACTTGATTTATATAACACCTTTCGTACGGGTTAGTGCAAGTCAAAGTGCTTAACAAGTAAAGACTGTAATAGAGTGAAATAACAACTATAGATGAAATAGTGAATAAGAACAAAGAATGAAACTGTTGACGATGATGTAAAAATAAAAAGAGCAAATATAAAATATTAAAAGCAATACTAATAAAATAGAGTTCAATAAAGCCTGGACTAAGAACTAGATAAAATAGACTAAAAGAGACAAAAACACAATAAAAACAAATGAAAACAATAAAATAATAAAAACAATATTGACCATGATAAAACAGCAGATAATGTTGAATGCAATAAGGTAAAATAGAATAAAATTAATAATAGAAAAGTAAATAAATTCATAAACAAATAAGAAACTATGTGATCAGCTCATAAAACGCAATGCATTGTTGTAAAACTACACAACAGTATAAAACGTTATTGAAATGAGCTTGACATAGACCAGCAGCTACATTGAAATAAGTGGAGGAAAGTAACTAAGTACATTTACTCAAGTACTGTAGTTAAGTACAACTTTGAAGTACTGGTACCTTACTTGAATATTTTCATTGTTATGCCACTTTCAACTTCTACTCCTACTACATTTCAGAGGGAAATATTGTACTCTTTACTCCACTACATTTATCCGACAGCTTTGGTTACTAGTTACTTTACAAATTCTGATTATTAATACAAAATTAACAAATGATAAACTAGTAAAAAAAAAAAATCAACTAATAAAATGATGATGTATTCTGGTTTAATTACCTGGCAGGATATAAAGTCATTGAAATTAGCACCAACATTGAAGTGATGAACACATTCATGCATCACTATTTGTAACTCAGTGACTGACTGATTGATTCAGATGTGATTCTGAAATGGCCCATTCTGCATAATTTCTACTTTTTCTTTTGTACTTTAAGCATATTTTGCTAATACTCTAGTACTTTCACTTAAATAAAATTTTGAACACAGGACTTGTGTAACTTACTTACTCCTCAACTCCTTTGAGTATTTATACATTGTTATTACTACTTTCACTTGAGTAAAATACCTGAGTACTTCTTCCTCCTCTGATTAAAATAAGGCTTACTTCACGATGCAGAAATAATAATCTACTGCTGAAATAATAATGCAAAACTCTCTGCCCAATGAGTATTTCATTTTTATACTTTTGAGGAGGGTTTTCAGTACAGAAATTGAACTCTTACTAGAGTATATTTACATTGTGGTTTAACAACTTTCACTGAAGTACAGGATTTGAATATTTCTCTGTGACTTCCATCACTGACTTAATAGTGAACTTTTCAGCTCTGTTCAGAGTTGTTGTAACAGGCGGTGTTCACACCCTGAGCTTCCTTTACTCTCTGCCAGTGAAAATCTGCCCTCTAGTGGCTTGAGTTGATATAACAAGCATTCTGCAGTTAGTGACTTTACATGACAACAACCTGAGAGATCTGGCAACATATATCACTTACTTTTCTGCCAGTGTTTATTTGTTTTTCTTATTATTGGATTGTCCTTGTATTTGCTGTGTCTGTACATGATCCTTCTGCTCAGAATGTGTCTTTATATCTGTTTTGCTGAACTTTCTGTGTGCCTTTGTACTTTTGGTTAACTTGTCAGTTACATAAGCGCATAAGCAACCTGTCTTGTCATTTGCCGCTTTTTTCTGCTCTCCTTTTTATCTCTTGTTCTTTTTTTCTTCGCCTGCCTGTTTGTCTCTCCTCTCTCTGTCAGAGAGAGCGGCGGGACTGTGCTGCCGTTTGATTGGCAGCTGTAAGCGGGGCATGCCTAAGCTGGCCGACTTATCAGTGAAGACCAAGGATATGTGGGAGATTCCCCGCGAATCCCTCCAGCTGATTAAGAAACTGGGCAACGGCCAGTTTGGAGAAGTCTGGATGGGTAGGAATGGTGGGACTGTGTTGCAGAGGAGGAAGGTGACAGCTGGAGCACACCTGGATAAAAAAGTGTTAAAAGATGAGCAGGTTTATATAAAGACTTGGTTGTGTTCAGTTGACAAGAACATCAGTGAATGCATCTGGTTTAAAGACACCTGCCCGCGCACAAAAATACTCAGTAAAGCCGTTTTTATCTGTCTGTGTTGTTCGGAGTCTACCTGCAACAAATAGCCTATATTTGTGGACAGGACCACACAAACACAGCTGATAGATGTCGTCTGGACTAGTTTTTAAATGTAGTGTGTTGAATTGAAACTGCAGCAGTGAAGTAAATCCTTAATAAATCCATGCAGCTGTGTTGCACCAACAAGGATTCATTTTTAAACCCAATTAAATTATGGTTTAACTTTAAATTATGTTCCACCAAACTTTTAAACTTTCTTAAAATTAAGAAAGATTAAATCTAAACCTCTTTTTAAATGCCAGTTTACTATTTACTTTATACCTAAATTGAATTCTGTTGCACCAAAACTTTAAACTCCAATTTAAAGTGTGATCCAATATTAAGTTTGAACTTACACTTGAGGAGGTTTAACTTTTAAAATGGCTGTGTTTTCAAGATGGATTGAGAAAATACTCAAGTTCCTTGAAGAAAGTTAAGGGACAGACTCAATCCAGTGGAGTTTTATGATGTGTCTCTCCTTTATTTCACTCCAGTTGATTATTCATAATTAGTAGACTAACTAGGCTAAGTAACTTTTTAGCAGCAAAGGCAGCAAAATGTATAAAAATGTGGCTTTGTTTAACATCCAGGTGTGCAGCTACGCCCTTCCTCCTCTCGTTTTGCATGTGCATGTTTCATCATCTCACCTCACCTCTTTGTCACCCCTCCACCCATCCTTCTTCCATCTTTACACCCATCACTACACCCTTTTCTCCCATTCTTCATCACCCACTTTCCTTTTCCAATCTCCACCCCCCCCTTGTTGGCTCCCACCTCCTCCCTCTAATAGGCAGCAATGACGGGCTGTGTTATTACCTAACCAAGGCCTGTCCCAACTCCACCCCGCTCACCATGGGCCTTGGGCGGGACGCCTGGGAGGTGAGCAGGGAAACGCTGAAAATGGATACGAAGCTGGGACAGGGCTGCTTCGGGGACGTTTGGATGGGTGAGAATGACACTGCCAACCGCTGACGCCCTCCACATGCTTAGAGGGAGAACTGTCTGTCCAGCGCTGTCCTCTGTAGTTACTGTTACTGTCCTGTAGCAAACATTGTTAAATGTCTGGCTGTGGCTGACCATTTATGTCAGTGTATGCAAGTTAAGTTTGATGTGTTTCCCAACACAGCTTGGTATTCCCACGTGATGCATTTCCAATCATGTTGAAATTGTCATACAGATTCCCTGACTAAATGTGAGTATGTTGGGTTTTCTGAGCCATGCAGAGTTTCTCCCTGAAGCCAGCCAAGCTTTGTGCCTGTCTGTGTAACTCAGGTGCTGCTGGTGTTGACGTAAGACCAGTAAACCTCTCTCCCTCTCTCCCTCCTAACATCACCCATCTCATGTCATGCATGCTCTCCAAAATAACAATCATTTGCATGCACCAAAGGTTTGACCACTTGTTTGTGTTGGTTGCAGCCTGTGTATTGTGTGCCTTGTTTTTTCTGTTTTTGATATTTATATACTGTATATACAGTATGTGTGGGTGCATGTGTCTTTGTATAAGTACTGTGTATATGTACTGTATACAGGCTTTACATTGTCAGTATGCCAGAGAGTTGGTGTGTATGTGTGTGCAGTGTGCCTCTGTGTGTGTCCATGTACGATGTGTGCATTAACAGCCCCTTGTCTGTATGCCAGGCATGTGGAACGGTACCACCAAGGTAGCGGTGAAGACTCTGAAGCCGGGGACAATGTCCCCTGAGGCCTTCCTGGAGGAGGCTCAGATCATGAAGAGACTCCGCCACGACAAGCTGGTGCAGCTCTACGCTGTCGTGTCTGAGGAGCCCATCTACATTATCACCGAGTTCATGAGCCAAGGTATCAAGCTGAGTAAACTGTCATGCCCGTGACGTACTGTAGATACAGTGTGGATCAGTGCCGCTGGTTGGAAACCTTACTGACTCTGAAGAGTGAGATCGAAATCATGTTCTTTATTAAAATTTATTTTACAATATTTTATTGTTATTTTTAATGTTACAACATCCCATCAAAGAAGCATAGCGTAGGTAGCAGTAGGTAACAGGTAGCACAGTATCATTACAACAGTTTGAGACCAGAAATACATACATTACATAGGCATACACCCACATACATACACACTCAGCTTTCACCTATATCAGATAGAACACAAATACATCGAAATATTCCCTTACATTGTTTACAGTTTACTTTCAGTTAAAGCGGGTATGGTTCCCAGAGCTAACAAAGTCTTTCTGCTGGCCCTCAACGATATAAGTTAGTCTTTCCAGACGGATACAGTCAGAAAGCTCCCTTATACACGTTTTCAATGATGGTGCATCTGTACTCTTTCAACATAGACCAACAGCCCTCCTGGCTTGAAAGAGTCCAAAGTCCAAAGGTTTAGTCTGTTTGGTGTTTGTATAAAGTCCTTCGAATGTATTCCGAGCACACAGAGTCTGACATTAAAGGGACTTTGGTATTATGATGGATAATTGATAAAACTGTTCATTCAGATTGTGCAAAACACCCCCAAGGTTGATCTCTCAATGTCTTATAATAAAACATTTACTCTATGAAAATAGTAAAAATTGTATAACTAGGTTCAGGAACTAAGACCACTCCTCATCACTTCAATACATCCCATTTCCGCACAAAAAGTATCTAAGCACCTTATCTGTTCCCTTCCACTTTTGACTCAAAGAGTTCATGAAGAGACGGCTCCTCCACTCAGGGTCCAGGTAGTCCATCCATCCATCCATCCATCCATCCATCCATCCATCCATCCATCCATCCATCCATCCATCCATCCATCCATCCATAACCCTGATTTCATCCCTTCATCCCCCATCCCTCATCCCTCCACCTTCTTCCCCTCATCCCTTCATCCCTCAAACTTCTTACCCTTATCCCTTCATTCCCTCATCCCTTCATTCCTCCACCGTCATCCCTTCATCCCTCAACCCTCATCCCTCAACCCTCATCCCTTTATTGTTTCATACATCATCCTTCATCCCCGCATCCCTTCATTCCTCCACTGTCATCCCTTCATCACCTTATCCCTTCACCCCTTAACCCTTGTTTCCTTATCCTTTCATACGTCCTCCTTCATTCCTTGACCATTCTCCTTTTGTTCTCTCAACCCTTTATTCCCTTATTCCTTCATCACCTCATCCTTTCATCACTCACCATTTATCCCCTCATCCCTTCATTTCTCGGCCATCGTTCCTTCATCTCTTGACCCTTCATTCCCTTATCCCTTCATTCCTTCACCCTTCACTCCTTGGTCTTCATCACTTGATACCTCATCCTTCATACTCTCATATCTTCATCCCTCAACCCTCATCCTCACTTCCTTTCATCCCTTCATCCCTTGGCCCTCATCCCTTCATCTTTCACCCTTCTTCCCCCATCTCTTTGTTCCTTGATGCTCAATCTTCATCCCTCATCCCACCCTTTGGACTCTTAATCCATCCCTCCTACATCCCTCAACCCTCATCCTTTCATTACTCACCCTTCTTCCCCTTATCCTTTCACCCACCTCCCTTCATCCCTTGGCCCTCATCCCTTCATCTTTCATTCTTGCCCCTCCCATCTCTTCATCCCTCATCCTTCCCTCTGGGCTCTTAATCCATCCCTCCTACATTGTCTTGGCTCTCCTCCATCCATAATATGCAGTAAACTATTCTAAATCCCTATCTTTATTGCTGTGGTCTTTGTTAGTGAATATACAGTAAAAGAGGAATAAAATAAAAGTAGAATATGTTTTTGACTTTTTCAAACTGCATTTGGATTACATTAAAATACAAATTGTGATCATGGGACACTGAAGATTTCTTTCAACAGGGAACAGTCTCAGAAATGCCCTATTATGCACTGAAATACTTGGAAACTCCCTGGATCTGGACCTGCATCAAAAAATTATTCACTTTCCTAACTTTAGCCCTTCTTTAAAACGACAAACTTTTGAGATATCCTGCTCAGTACCAAACTAACTAACACAGAGGAACAAAAACATCAACTTCAACGGTCGAGGCATTTACCCGACATTAAAAAATTGGCAGAGGGATGGTGCAGTGGTCAGGGAGACTTTTTGTAATTTGTAAGACCAGAGTTCAAGCCCCCACCACCACTGGGCAAAACGCTGAATTCCTACCAATTCCAGGGTTTCTCTTTCTTCCTCCGAACATGACCTTTAACCTCCCTGTGGAGATGGCCTGCGGGCAGGTGAAACATTCCTTCAGTACATACTAAAAAGACAAAAGACAAAAGTTGGCATTAAGATATATCCATGCAAAAGAAACAAAAATATTTACTAAAATCTCTATATAAATTTACATGAATATATAATTTGTGCACACCATAATAGACAGCAGATATGAGTTAACTACACGAGGAAAAAGAGGCCAGTAACGATGCTACCATCTTGGTTTTTCAGGAAGTTTGTTGGATTTCTTAAAAGACGGAGAGGGACAGAATCTGAAGCTGCCTCAGCTGGTGGACATGGCTGCACAGGTGAGTTAAACACAGACACGCATAGACATAATTTAACATCCACAGGGTTTGTACAAAGTCTTGAAAGTTTGGAAAAAGCTTAATTTTAACCACAATGTTTTTAACGTTATACTCTTAGGAATAAGGGTTCCAAAATGGTTCTTCCTGAAGGGTTGAGGTTCTCACCAGAACAATTTGCTTCTGAAGAATCTTTTTTGAAGAAAGTGTTCATCAAGGGTTCTTTTTAACACAAAGGGTTCCCATTAAGAACCCTTTCTATCCAAAGAACTCTTTTCAGAATAAAGTTCTTAAAGGATTGTTGAAATTGATATTGTTGTTGACAAACTCTCTCGTCAAGGTTTTGTGAAGGGTTATTTTTTCACCATAAAAACCACCTGGGTGGGTTCCTGTTAGCACCCTGGTGGTGGTGGAAAGGTTCTGGATAGAACCCTCAGACAGTCCTTTTACATCAACATGGAGTTGACCCTGCTTTAGAACCATTCTGAACATTTACCATGATCCCAAGAATCTTGAACAGAACCACTTCAAGAACCGGAACTAATTTGGAGGAAAAGGGCCTAGAGAAAGTGTACCCAATACACCATACACGGGTTGACTGTAGAACCTCTCATAGGTGGTTCTAGGTGAAACCTTTCACAGATGGTTCTAGGTTTAAACCTTTATGTTTGGCTTTTGGTAGAACTGAAGCTGAAAGGGTTCCAAGTGGAACCCTTCTTTAGAAAAGGTTCTACCAGGAACCAAAGAGGTTTCTCCTATGCGGACAAGTTGAAGAAGCTTTTATGGTTCTAGTAGCACCTGTATTTCTAAGAGTGTAGGAACAATCAAAATTAGCATGAACAGCTGGTAAAGATAAACAAAGTAACAATATAGATTGATTGCTTTGTGTAGAAAGAAAAGTACAGTTAAATGTATTGTAGCTGTTTAGATGTGATGATAAATACACTGAGAACCAGAATGTCTTGTTTAGGTACCTTGAAAGTTCTTGAAAATTGCTTGCATTTTACTCTTAAAAAGCTGTACAGACCAAGCATCTATCTAAGTTCTTTTTGCCTCTTTGCGTTTTTGATAGATTGCAGCTGGAATGGCGTACATTGAGAGGATGAACTACATCCATCGTGACCTTCGAGCAGCTAACATCCTTGTTGGAGACAATCTGGTGTGCAAAATCGCTGACTTTGGCCTGGCCAGGCTCATTGAGGACAATGAGTACACAGCCAGACAAGGTAACAACAAGAGATATTAAGTGGTGTGTGTGTGTGTGTGTGTTTATGAGAGAGATGGAGAGAGCTTGCTCAATGATTAAGAGTGTCTGCCTCTGCCTCCATGCCTATATTTTTATACATAACCTATCCTAATTATATGATTATGCATCTTCACTGTGTTGCCATGGTTTCAGGGGCGAAGTTCCCTATCAAGTGGACGGCTCCAGAAGCTGCACTGTATGGACGCTTTACCATCAAGTCAGATGTCTGGAGCTTTGGCATCCTACTAACTGAGCTCATCACGAAGGGACGGGTGCCATATCCAGGTACTGGATGATACCCGCTGGTTCAGTTTTTCTTAATCTCACACAGTAAGAGGTTGATCATCCTTGGCAGTGAAAATCCTGCGGGTTTGAGAGTTTATTCACATTTTCAGTCAATCCAAACTGCATTATAGCACTGGGTGAATTTAGGGCCTTGGTGTCTTGTTCGAAAGTGCTTCAAAAGTAGATGGAAAGGAACAGGAGAGCCTTTCTTTTTTATGACTGAAAGTTTATGGAATTTCACATTTCAACAACACAAAACCACATCATATCAAAACCCAATAAGGTCCACAAACAGCACCAGAAAGAGTAAAGAAAAATAATAAAATAGCTAAGATTGACTAATAGAAAAACACTAGATAATTAGACAATAAAAAATAGACAATTAACTCACAGGAAACCAATTTTTTATAAGCCAAATATCACACTCTCCTAACTAACCAGACTCCATAAGCGAAATCAGTCATTTTACCTCACAGAACACAAAAGCTGCCAGTCTACTGCTTCCTCAGTCTGTTAGTTTGTTTGTGTTATTGTGTAAATTCTATGTTTTAAAAAGTTAGTTTTGATTGACTAAAGTCACACAATAACACAAAAAAGTAACAAACTATCGAAGCAGTGGCAGACCAGCAACTCCTGTGTTCTGCAAGGTTAAATTATTGATTTCTCCAACAGAGTTTGGTTGAGCAGGATAGAGCGATATTTGGCTTATATAGTCGTGATTTCCTGTCAGAAAAGACTGCAAAGAAAGCAAAGTAAAATTCTGAAAATATTCTATTACTATTCTGTTTTATTACTCTATTACTATTCATATTGTAAACTAAGATAAATGGAAATATTAGTATTAACATGACATGTAAAGTATTTTTTTTAGTTATATGACCATTCATCCTTCCACAGCGTCACATCCGATCTCCTGCATTCATGATAGTCTCAACAAGAGCTGTATCCACTGTGATTCTGTATGTTTACAGATGCACATAACATGTTGTAACACACACAAATATCACTAGAAATATACCCTGTGTATTTAATGAGACTGACACAAATCCCTCAACCTAATACTCAAACAGGGGTGTTCGCTGGTTCCCCTGTAGTGAGTGAAACTGCAGAAACATTCCCCATTTATTATTGTATTTCTCTACCTCATTTATTAGGATGTAAGACATTTTCTCAAAAGCCGCCACTTTACCCAGTTCTGAGATCCACTCCTGGAATAGCGGGCCTTCTACAGCTTTCCACTTTCTCATTATTATCTGTTTGGGAGACCATTTCTTAATCACCTGCCACCCTGCTTTGCAAATTAGCACACACATCATGATGTTTCCTCACCCAAACATTCCAGTAATTTGTCTGCAATGTTACTGATGCACTAACACCTAGTAAAGCTAATTTTACAAAATGTGTGGTTTAAGAATTTTACAGGTTTTTTTTTATTATTTATTTTTTATCTTCCACTGAATTTAATATGAATAGATCTGAAGGGCAAGTTGTATCATGTCTTTACTTTAGACATCTTCAGCTTAAAACTGTTCTAATATAATAATGTAACTTTATCATCTCCACCAGGTTTGGTTGTGTGTGTGTGTGTGTGTGTGTGTGTGTGTGTGTGTGTATCAGTGTGTGTATTTGTCCACAGCTAATCTCACAAACTACTGGACCGATGAACCTAATATTTTTTGTGCACATTTATGACTGTATGCTCAAGGACCGCTCATGGTTGCGGGGATTCACAATTTCTGAAGGAAAAAAAAAACCTTGAAAATCCTTTTTATTGACTGCTCTCTCTTTTATACTGACTGATGACTTCTCACTCTTCCTAACTAGGAGCTAGGGACTGCAAGTGATCAACAGCTGCTTCAGTTTGGAATCTTGTTTCTGCTACGTGGCTGTCACATTAGTGATGTTAGTTAGCAATAATACTATCTGTCCTATATGGACATTGTGTCTGTGGCTTGTCTCCATATAAGGCGTCTACTCTGGTTACCACTTGATAATGTAATCTGCATATTGTCTTTATTCCACTACTCTCATGCATTACATGCTGGACACACAGCATGCTCTGCACTCCCTGTTTCCCACCCACATGCCCCCAGACACACCTGGTGGAGAACTGGTGTCTGACTGCACTCCTCCACTTTATCAAACGATTGAAATGTCTTTCACAGTAGTGTCATAGCCAAGACAGCTGCACCACATACAGCGCAAAAATCGAGGTTACAAATCACAGAAAATCAGAAGAATGATGCAATAAATAAACATAACAAGGAATATAAAAACAGAAGTGCTGTAGATTCAAGATTCTTAGAAAAGAATACATAAAATGAATAAATAAAATACAAAGACAGATAACACTCATGGTCAGGATTGTTGTCAGTTGGTGGCTGTTTTACATTTAAATCAAGCAACATATAGAGTAAACATGTTGCTGCCTGCTCAAGAGGTTTGACTCTATACACTTTGTTACATGTTTTTCTTTATGATTCTTTGAAACTCAAAGCCCTTTATAATGCAGTAAATAACTAACTTGCAGTTGCAACCATGTTGATATGTAACCTAGTTGATTTTAACTGTCTTTCTCACAGTATATAAAGTATATATAAAGTTGCAGCATGTCAACAATATGTCAGTTTAGATAATTTTTTAAGAATTTTATTCTCTGTTCTCTTTTTATTTTTCTCCATATCCAATATGTGTGTTTTTTTTTTTGATATATTAGCTTTTTAATCCAACCCATCCCCTGCCTTCATTCATTCCCCCTCCCTCTCCATCCCTTCAGGCATGAACAACCGTGAAGTGCTGGAGCAAGTGGAGAGGGGCTACCGGATGCCCTGTGCCCCGGGCTGCCCCGCCTCGCTCCATGAACTGATGGTGCAGTGCTGGAGGCGGGAGGCTGATGAGAGGCACACTTTTGAGTACCTGCAGTCCTTCCTGGAGGATTACTTTACCGCCACAGAGCCGCAGTACCAGCCTGGAGAAAACCTGTGACCACACAGATAGACCACTCCAGACAGATGTGGAGCAATAAACGGACAAACAGACAGAGAATGACAGATAGATAGTCGGGCAGACATACATGCAGATACAATGATAGACATGACAGTACATGTACATGCTTTCACTGTATCTGTTTCACACACACACACACACACACACACACACACACACACACACACACACACACACACACGCACATATTAAAAGGATAGTTGGTATTATTTAATGTGGGGTTGTATGAGGTACTTATTGAGTCAGTATATTATCTGCAGTAGATGGCTATCAGCACACACCCAGTTTCGAGAAGCAGAGAGGGTCATTAACACAGAAGTTAAGCAATGTACTGCTTTGGACATGGTCAGCAGCAAAACCTATTTTAGCCACTTAAAAACAGGTCCACCTACAAAAATCAGTATCAGTTTAAATGTACACCATTTTAGAATATTTTCACCCCTTTACTTTGCTTTCAGACAGCTTTTTCTGACAGGAAATTGCTATTATATGAGACAAATGTCGCTCTCTCCAAACCAGCCAAACTCCATAAGCAAGATCAATAATTTTACCTTGCAGAATGAGGGAGGTGTTAGACTGTTAGTCAGAAATGTCTGTCTTTATAACAAGGTAAAGCAGTGAAAAAATACTAAATGTAATGCACACTTAAACTGATATAGGTTAAATTCTTAGCTTCTGTGCTGGTGCCCCTCTCTGCATCTCCAGACTGGGGACATGTCGCCTGCCATCTATTGTAGGTAACACACCATTGATAAGAACCTCATACAAACAAATAATCAAATAATCCGAATTATCCCTTTAAGATACATATCATTGCCTTGTTTAATTGTTTAAAGACAGTTTCCTCCTTTCTGGTCACTGATCACTTCAGCCCACTCAGGACAGATCAGTTTACCATGTTGAAGAGCAGAGTCGGAGCTCTGCTGGTCAGGCCTTGCAGTAATGTTGCTTTATTCTGTAACCATGACAACAAGGAACTGAAAGAAGATGTAGATGGTTGTGTTGAGGTGGGGGAAGTCGAGTTGGTACATGATCTGTTCAGCTGCCATATATGTTCAGGTCCTTTGATTTCTTTGTCTGAGAGGAACGATTTAGTCGTCCAACTGTCTACCTGAGATAAAAACGTTGGTAGAAAAAAGATAGATGGTGCAACAGGTTTCACACAACAGTTTGACGACTGTCTTTGAAAAAAAAATGTTCAAATGAACCCAGTGAACCTGTGCGGTAACTGAATAGATTATGTACGCAGACACAGACTCTCCTATATAAGACACTTCTTACAAATAAACATACAGGCTGTTGAACTGATTCATATCCATCGCCTGAAAGGGGGAACTCATTTCAAATGTGCCTTAAAATGGTCAAATTAAGGGCTGTTTTTTAGACATTAAGTACCTTTAATACTGTGTTAGTAAAATCTGAGAGATGGTAAGGCATGCTTTTTGTTTTGTCTGTTAATTTGTATGACAATTTTGTATGAGCTGTCTCTTTTGTTTTTTGTTGTTTTAATTTAACTCAGATATATCTGATGCATCACAAAGACTTCTATATCTAGTTAACATGTATACAGTTTTCATCCATTTGGGAGGGCAGGGTGAAATGTTACACATAAAGGGGAAAGACTGATGTGTGTTTTTAACCTGTAACCTTTATGTTGAGATTCCCTTGTCATGTTATTGTAATAAAGATCAAATATCTTTTTCCGGACTAAGACATGTCTCTTATTCTATGTGTATTTTGAACATTAGTTCATAAGTAACTCCTGATCAAATTTTAGATATTTTTAGTTCATGAATATCAGTGAATCCATCGTACTGACCTCTTTCTTTATGAAAGGTTGCTGATTAACTCTGAACCAGCCAGTGAATGGCACAAAACTAGTAACGACTGATTCATTACTAATTTACTCTATGTTTCCTAAAATGAAGTGATACATATGAAGTAGTCCCTCATTACTTCATCATTACCTGTCTACTAGTTACCCTTTTGTATGCCATCAAGTGATTCATAACACGGAGTAGTTGGAATACTGAATCATTACTTCATTGTTACCTGTCCATTGGTTACTCTTTTTGTTTCATGTCAAGTAAATTTGTGCATAATATTGAGTGGTTACTCACCACTAAATAACAGAGGATTCTGTCAGAAATTATATTTTACTTGGTACATTCTATATATACCTAAATCTTGAAAATAAGTAACAAAAATCAGGGGAAATAGTTAACAAACTTAATGCCAATAAATTGCAAGTATTGACATATTGCTGCTCTCATAAGATCATGATAATGTCAGATAATGGTGACGTTATGAGGGACTACTTAGTAACTATTCAGTATTATGTATCATTTTATTTTAAGGGGACACTAGAAGAGTTACCAATTATGGAAAGGGGAAGATGGAGTGATGAGTCAGTACTCAGCAGCTACTCAGTATTATGTATCACTTTGGTGATAGTGAGGGGACACAAATAGAGTAAGTAATGTTGCTCATCAACTAGGCCTAATGGTTCACTAGCAGTTAGTTCCTCATTTGTTTCCTGGTAACATCTCAGTCTTTTGTGTACCTTATTATAAAGTGGTAAAGCAAAATATCTTATTTATGTATTCTACACCATGCAGCATTTCCAGCCACACCAAGATTTAGTACAATAAAGAAATGAATTGATCAAATTCTTTAATAAATTCAGCTAAACAGAAATGGCTTTAGAGTAGGTGTTAAGTTTTACCAGATTTAGGTTGTATTATAAAATGATATGATATTAGCGGTATAGTCATCCCTGGCACGGGCAACTATTATCAGTCCTCTGAAATTCCTCCCACTCTCTCGTCTGTCTGTCTCTTCCTCTCCTCTCCGCTGCCTTCCTCATTCACACTCGCTCCCTCTCGGTGTTCGGTAAACTACTGTTCCCATAGTTCCAGAGGTGTAAAGTGAGGCCAGTTACGGGTGCCCGGATGTGTTTGACAGTCAGGCACGTTGGAGAGGCACAGCGGAGACTGGGGCGCACGAGAGACAGAGAGGAGCTGGAGCTGCAGAGGCAGAGACGCACGGGCGCACGGTCGATTCTCGCCTCCCGCAAACTGGGGAGTCCCGCAACTGTCACCAAAACCACCGCACAGAGCTCCTGCGCGGTCATGACAGCACCTTAATTGGGGACAAGACTGTCAAGCAACGTTCCTGCTCCACATTTTAACAAAAAAAATTTCTCCCTCCTTTTGTGTTTTTGCTCTCACATCTTTGTGGGTGCAGATGTTGATGTGAGCCAGAGGAGCGGTTGCAGGAGACAGGAGGAGACAGCGTTTACATTGATGTGGGAGGACTGTCTCGCTCCGACGCGGGGAGCCCAGATGAAGACGGGGGAATGCTGCTGGCTGACGGCTCCGTGACCCACCGCCACCACCGACAGCCCCGCAAACAGCCAGCGTTGACACCGCAACAGCTCCGGCAGACTCCCGCTCTCTGCCTTGGTGAGTGCGAGTGCAGCGTCTTGTGTACACAACACTAAAAATCTGCTTACTGTCCGCTCAGCCAGATGTGCTGCCCGCTGCACCTCTGGTTACGTCTCTTTTTGAGTATTTCTCATTAACCTCATCAGTGCCACTAAAGATAAGCTCTACATATACTGCTCTGCTGCTGCTGGGTCACCTGGGCTTCACTGTGGGTATGCAGGCAGCGTGTGTGGTGAGATCTGAAATTATGATGTTCACAACACACACACACACACACACACACACACACGTAATGTGGTTGAATGTGCGTGCAATGAACCCTCTGAACCCACCTGTTTTTGAGTATTTTCTCCCCTATTAGCCTCATTATCACTGAATATAAATATATATATATGTATGTATATGTGTGTAGTGGTATAGCTGCAATGATTAGTCAATTAATGGATAAGTTTTCAACTATCAAATTAATTGATTAATTGTTTTTTTTAAGACAAAAAGTCAAAAGTCTGATTCCAGCATCTTAACTGTTAATATTTTCTGGTTTCTTTACTCCTTTATGACAGTTAACTGAATATCTTTGAAATTATAGACAAAACAAGACATTTGAGGACATTATTTTGGACTTTGGGAAGCACTGGTTGACATTTTTCACAATTCTCAGACATTATATGGACTAGGGCTGCAAATAATGATTGTCTTCATTATTGATTAATTTGTCAATCATTTTCTTGATTAATCGATTAGTTGTTCCAGAAAATGTCAGAAAATGGTGAAAAATGTTGATCACTGTTTCTTAAGTCCAAAAGTGACGTCTTCAAATGTCTTGTTTTGTCTACAACCCAGATATTCAGTTTACTGTGATAAACAAAAAACAAAGAAAATATTCACATTTAAAAAGTAGAAATCTGAGAATTTTTGACTTTTGTCTTAAAAATTGACTCAGACTGATTATCAAAATAGTTGGCAATCAATTCAGTAGTTGACAACAAATCGATTAATCGAGAAAATAATCAACAGATTTATCAATAAAAATAATGGTTAGTTGCAGCCTGACAGTGTAGGCAGGGCAGCAGCATACAGTACTTCCCGGGTTCTGCCTCACTGCTTGGCACACACGCACACTGTTTATTTGCTGTCTCCATAGACTGTCTTTGAGTTTGGGACTTGTCTAATACTGAATTTACATACACTGACACATTCCAGAGGTTTGACTGTGAGCCCAGCTGCTGATGATGGACAGATGTTTGCCTTACATATAAACATGAGACACAGAGAGTCCCCGTCCAGCAGCCCCTGTGTGGGTTTCCCCCCTGGAGTCGTCAGGGCAGTTTTAGGCAGGACACAGCAGCAGCAGCAGCAGCAGCAGCAGCACGTCCTGCAGTGGCAACAGGAGAGACACGGCGTACTCATGGTGGTGATTATCAGCTCTTGTCTGTGGCTTAGTGGGGAGGAGGAGGAGGAGGAGAGGAGGAGGAGGAAGGGTACAAAGGAAGGAAAGAGTGCATGAGAAACTGAAGGAGAGAGGATGACAGGGGGAGAGGAGTCAATGTCGATGTCTGGCCAGTGACAGTTCGTTATTTAAGGGCCCCTCCGAGACGTGCACAGGCTGCCCTAGTGCAGGTGTGTTAGTATGCAGAGTGATGCTCTGTCTGTCTGTCTGTCTGTCTCACTGTCTGCCTGTCTGTCTCTCTCTCTCAGTGGCTGGTTGAAGAGTGAGTTCTCTTATTGACGGGTCCACTTGGACACAATGAATAATTTCAGCCCTCTGAATGCTGGAATGAAAAGGAAACGGCCTTACCTTGGCATGCAGCGGCTGTCTGTCAGACTTGTCTTGAGTGCATGGCCCTGTGTGTGTGTGTTTGTGTGTGTGAGTGTGTGTGTGTGTGTGTGTGTGTGTGACAAACAGAGAGAATGTGAACATATAACAGCTTAGGCCTATTGTGCTTCCTACCTGTGTGAGCGGGGCTAGTTGTCATAGCAACGGCCTTGTAGCTCCGTTGATGTTCCTCCTGTCCTCATTGGCAGGGTCAGCGCACCTAACACACCACATCTCGTCTCAAAGCTGTGTGTGTGTGTGTGTTTGTGTGTATGCATGCACATGTGTACTTCCAAGTGTGTGTGTGTGTGTGTGTGGAAGTACCTTTTGTTTGCGCCTTGCTGCAGTTCGTAGGCGTGTGGGTTGATGGCACAGACAAGCCACTGTGTGTGTGTGTGTGTGTGTGTGCTTGTGTTTGTGTGTGTGTGTGTGTGTTACAGTGTCACAAAGATACACCCTGCTGATATGACAGCCGACAGCTCAACCAATCACCTGTTTTCTCTCTCTGCCTATCAGCATGTGAGGTTGCCGTAGTCAGCATCCTCTTGATATGGAGGTCGTCATGGAGATGGAGAAGACAGAATGGACACACATATTCATGTATGCGCACACACACACCAAAGACACATGAAACAATGATCGGCATAGAGTATTTATTGACTTCCACTAATTTCCAGGTGTTTTGGGAAGTTTTGAGTCATGTTCAGGATGGTGCAACCTGTTGAATGGTGGCAGTTTATTGATGCATCAGGTCTAAACTAGGGCTACAAGAAACGATAATTTTCATCATCAGTTAATCTGCTGATCATTGTCTTGATAAATTGAATAGTTGTTTGGTCCATAAAATGTCAGTTAATTGTGAAAAATGCTGATCAGTGTTTCTTTAAGCCCAAGAAACAGAAAATATTCACATTTGAGATGCTGAAATCAGAGAATTTGGACTTTTTTTTCTTAGAAAATGAATCAAAGTAATTGACAATCAAAATAGCTGATGATTAATATTAAATGGAGAAGTATATAATATATTTATTGTATAAAATAACCACGATAGGGAAACATCCTGCAGCCAGTATGTCCTCCTTTGAAAATTCCATTCTGGTCCAGGATAACCGTTTTCTTGGGTTTTGTTTTCCCGTTTCATTTTTATTAGAGTTAAGATTAATGCAGAAGGTTCACTAAATAAGTAAGTGTTTGTTTTTGAGTCATAAGAAGTCATTAATAATCATTTTTAAGGAGCAGAGGTTTATAACGGTTAAATTTAGTGATATGTTGATGGAGTCTGGCAGACAGTAAGGCAGGCAGTCACTTAACTCCAACTCCAACTCCTACACCCAGTGTGTATTTTCGGTGCGATGGGCTTTTATTTTCGGGATAACAGGCTGAACTTCACATCAACTAACAATTTAATTTATCAATTGCTGTTTAACTTACAGTGGAGGACTTGTCGTCGCTTGCCATCGTCTAAAGTATAATGTTGTGCTCATTATATTCGTCCCTGCAACCTGCCTGAGCTTTGAGTCTGGGGAGGAGATGGGTGAGGGGAAACAACTTGCTTCAACCATAGATTGTATGTTAAATAGGGCTTAAACCTATTTTCTATACCATCTATGGCTATTGGGTATATATATATATATATATATATATATATATGTTATATATATATATGGCTATTCTATACCACCTCGCTATTTGGACTGCAGTACTTATTTCTGAATGCTAGTGTCTTACATATTGCTTCTTTAAAGGTGACAACTAATCAATTAATCGACTAATTGTTGCAGCTCTAGTCTAAACATGATGTAGGTTGGCTTGAGAGACAAAATCAGTCATTGAAGCCCCTCCCTTCCACACAAACACGGCCTCCACACAGAGCTTCAGTAATCTCAATCAGAGAGGATACCCTACCAGAGATTGACTGTTCAGACTCTGATTCTCCAAAAACAATCTTACAGCTACAAAGCATCTCATTTCATGAATTTGGCTTCTAGCTGTGCGCAAGATTTGTCAAATGCAACAAAGAGCTTTTATTTTTTTAACCGATGTTTTGTGAAAGTCAGCTGAAGATCATCCTGGCACTCCCCTTTGAACTCTTCACAACAGATATATCACCGCCATTCAGCAAAAGAAAATTTACACCAGCTTTGTGAATGAGTCAGGCCATCATTACTCAGCACTTGAAGTGCCTCCCAAAATACATGAGAAATTGATTTTAGGGCACAGATTCACATAAACAATTCACATCTATTCACAGCAACAAAATCTAGTTGGTTTTAGCGTAGTGCTTCTCCTGATGGCTTCAAATTTAACATTTAGATGTAAATGATAGAGATGTTCCCAAATCAGCCCAATGAGCGTTTTTTCATTGAAAAGACATTTTAAAAAACAACTGGTGAAATGACATTCATAATTGGTTCAAAAGTGAGCATTTTTTTCACCAGCTACTTGAAAATGTTGATTGAACATACACAGTTAGACTGTATTTCACCAGTGACATTTCTCATCCTCTACAATCTGCAAATAACAGCCTATCATTACTTTTGACCCTAACTAAGAATCTACATCACAGTTTCTCAGTTGAAGCCAGAAAAAGAAATTGCCACATACAGAAATCAAACCCCAATTGCCTGGATGAAAGCCCACTCTTCTATGTCTAGCTATTAATTTAAGATTCCTTGTCGATCTTTATACTACGTCCCAGTACATGTACCTTTAGAGAAGGTGTGTCACAATTTAAATATTAAATTGAAAATTGATTGAAATGAGCTTTCAGTTTTGGCAATTCAAATCAAAGGCAGAATCAGCGATTCTCCCACAAAGATGCCATAGTCTAACAATTGCATAGCCATTAGTGCTAAAAAAAAAAAATCTTAAATTGAAAATCAAATCGTGACCTTAAAATTGAAGTCAAATCAAATTGTGGATTTGCAGAATCATGACATCGGAGTCCTCAAAGCTGTTACCAAGATGCCTTTGTATAACTACTCACCATAAGTACTTGCACATAGGTTACAGCAAGAAGCACAATATCTTTTTTTAACATCAAGAACTTCTCCCATTACAATGTTCTGGGAGCTTCTTGTTGGCAGTTCACAGCCTATATAGTTCATGTATATGACATTTTATATGAAACATTAAATGTGTTGAATATCCCAGTGTGCACCAGCTGGGATTTTAATATTGATCTCTAGTTTAAAACTGGTGGATATTCGGTGTGAAGGCCTCTTTTCAACCAGCTCAAATGCGACTTGTCATCAAACACTAATTTGTTTAATCATTTTGATCATTTGTTCAGTTGTAGGTTGAAAGAGAGATGATATTGATTAGAGTGAAGGCATTTCTCTAAAGTCATATTGTACTGGTAGGTGAAATCTGGTTTACATAAAGACAGAATTTTAATTAAATGTCATAAATATGAACTATAAAGGCTGTAATGGAAGAAGTTCTTAATATGAAATAAAGAAACTGCGCATAGTTGATGCATCGACCATTCAGAAGGTATATGCACCAGGATATCTTATAAAGGCCGACAAAGATGCTTCAGATGTGGTGGATGAGTGGGTTGAATACAATATTTTCATCCAGGCAACCAGGGTTTGAGTCTTGGACGTTAAGACCAAATATCACCCAGTTTTCAACTAGAAATTGACATTGAAATCCCAGTTGGTGCTAACTGGGAGAGATGTTAGGTTTCTATTTTCTGCTGTAAGAACATCCAACTTGATATGCTATAAGAACTCTTCTTTTAATATTGAGTAATTAAACTTTTTTGAATATTTTACAATTTATAATATTTTCCCACCACGCAAGGAGCTACTGGCCAAAAATAATTAGTCATTACTTTGTCCTTGGAGTGAAGGGTCCCGTCTTTTACGACTCCTATTAATCTAATCGTCACCTGAAGTGAAATAGCTTTCGCCACAGGCAGGTAAACGTGGTTCAACTCCCACACACTCACAAATACACACATACACACACACACATACACACACGCACACACACACATGCACCCACACACACAGCAACCATTTAGCATTAGTGTAAGCAGTGTTTGTATGCTCCATTCTGTCACCTCCCACACGATACATTCATAAAACGGCTCCTCCGCGCCAAAGCCACTGACTCAAAAGAAGACATCTCCCCTTCTCTTTTCTCTCGCCTCCTTCCCTCTTTTAACCCCCCTTCATGTTCTTTCTTTTCCTTATCTCTCCTTCCCTCCTTTCCTCTCCTTTATGTCCTTCCTCACCTACCTCCTCATTCTCCTTGTCTCCCTCACACCATCACATCCCTCCCCCCCACTACAGGGGCTGGTTGCAGCCGGTTTGAGTCTGACAGTAGAGAGGAAGCTTCGACCTCTCACCTCCGGAGGATAGAGGGAGGAGGAGGAGGAGGCAAGGAGGAGAGGGATGATGGAGGGCAGCGGGGTGAAGATGGGGGGTGAAACTGCGAGAGAGGCGAGGGAGAGGTCAAAGAACAGGAGGGATTTGCGAAGAAAGAGGGAGAGGAGAAGGAGGAGAGCTGGGGGAAGGGACAGCGAGAGGACGGAGGGGTCAGGAAGGGAAGGGAGTGATAAATGAAGGGAGAGCAGCAAGATGGATGGATGAGGAGGGAGAGATAGGGCGCGTGAGAGGATGAGGATGAGGAGGAGACAGAGTGTGAAGCTGCTGTGTACCTCCCTAACAAGCTGGACAGAATCAGCTCAATTATTAAAGAGGAGCGAGAGATGGGGAAAACACGCAGACGTACACACACGCACAAAAGCATCTCTCGGCGTCTGGCACACAAAACACACTCGCCGTCTCTCTCTCGCACACACAGACAGACACACACACCTATCTGCAGATCAACATACTTGCACATGTACAGTATGTCTGATTTTTATGTTTCTCATCCTCTTGCGTCAGCGTGTTGGAGTTATCTTTGTTTTTAGCGGCATGTGTGAGCGTGAGTGTGCGTGCACATGTGTCTGGATATGTGTGTTAAAAACAGTGAGTCAGAGGATGAGCAGAGACTTGTTAGTGATCCCCCCCCTCGTTATTCGTTAGTTGCAGCACTAGCAATATAATATCTCAATATTTTCAGGCTATTCCATGATATGCGATATATATCTCGATATACACATACAGTAAATTCTTACATAGTGCAACCACATGCCGATCTTATAGAATATGATGCAGTGCTGAAGAATAAACAACCCACATGTATTAAAATAGTTAAAATCAGCTCAACTTTATAAACATCTACAGCAGAAGAATGTAACGTACACATAAATGCAACAGTAATAAAATGCAAAAACATCAGATGTAATATTACGACAGTACAGTACACTCTTACAGAAATAAGTTTTCCAAAGGGTTCTTCCTGAGGGGCTGAGGTTCTACTTGGAAATATTTTGAAGAACTGTTTTTGTAAGAAAGAGTTCTTCACAGATTTCTGAGATCCTAGAGGAACTCTTTCAGCCAAGACTCTTTGTACCATAATATAAGAGGGTTCCCCCCTGAGTGGGTTCTAGATAAAACCCAAGGAATATTAAAAGGTTCTTGGTGGAACCCTAAAAGTGAGTTCTAGATAAAACTCTTGGAATATAAAAGGGTTCTCATTAGAACCCCCTTTGTGGGTTCTAGATAAAATTCTTGAAATATAAAAAAATTCTTATTAAAACCCTATATGTATATGTTCTTGGTAGAACCCCCTGGATGGGTTCTAGATAAAACCCTTGGAGTACATATAGGGCTCTTGGTAGAACCTCCTGGGTGGGTTCTGGATAAAACTTGGAGTATATATGAAACCCTTGTAATATAGAAGGGGTACTTGTTAGAACCCTTGGGTGAGTTCTTGTTAGTACCCTTAGAGGGTGAAAAAGTTCTGAATAGAACCCTTAGAAGGTTTTTGGTGGAGCCATTGCACCATAGAAGGGTTCTCTGTAGAACCTTGCTTCTGAGTGAAACCTTTCACAGATGGTTCTAGGTAGAACTCTGAAAGGGTTCCAACTGGAACCTTTATAAAAGGTTCTATCAGGAACCAAAAAGGGTTCTCCAAAGGGGACAAGCCTAAGAACCCTTTGTGTTTCTAGTTGGCACTTTCATTTCTAAGTTTGTAGGGCTGGGCAATATGAACAAGAATATCACTAAATACCTCGATTGTTTTAATTGCCGATTAATCTGCCGATCATTTTCATTTCGATTTCAATTGTTAGAAAATGGTGAAAAATCGGAGTTATCTTTGTTTTTAGCGGCGGGTGTGCGTGAGTGTGCGTGCACATGTGTCTGGGTATGTGTGTTAAAAACAGTGAGTCAGAGGATAAGCAGAGACTTGTTAGTGATTCTCCTCAACACCCCCGTCGTCTCCCCCCTCCTCCCCCTTCCTCACACACACGCTACCCAATTTGGCTTCAGCGCCTTCTCAACGTTCCACCGGCGTGGCTTCAATGTCGTCCCATCAATATGAACAGATAATCAGAGCACTAAGGGGTCTGTCTATAAATCCCGCCGCCCGTGAATACACATTCCCCCTCTTCCCCATCCTTTCTTCTCTCCTTCTCCTTCCTCCTCCTCCTCTTCCTCTCTTGCCCGTTCCACCCTTGTTTCTAGTTCTCTTTCTTCTTTCCCTCCTTCTCTGAGGAAGTGTATGCCCCCAAGGGACGAAGAGATTCGCTACCTTCCAGGAGAGAAAGAGATTGTGTGTGCCTCTTCTCTTCTCTACTCTGTGTGTGAATGTGTGTCCTCCACATGTGTGTGTGTGTGTGTGCGTGAGAGTGAGAACACACACTTCCTGAGACAGAGAGGCAGAGAGAGGAGTGAAATCAGGAGGCTGTGGAGGGGGGAGGAGGAGAGAGAAAGAGATAAGAAGAGAAAGACAGAGAGGAGTCGGGGAGAAGGGGGAAGATGGATGAATGCACTGCGCACTGAGAGAGTGTGTGTGTGTGTGTGTGTGTGTGTCTGTGTGTGTGAGAGAGAGAGAGAGAGAGAGATGGAGGAGAAGCAGGTAGACAGAGAGGGACGGAAGGGTTTCTTATCCTCTCAGCAGAAGTCATAATTTCTTAGAGCGTGCACAGATGTGTGTGTGTGTGTGTGTGTGTGTTTGTGTCAGGCTCGAGGCCAACACTCTGAGAGGTACAGTGGTGTAGCGGTGTTGGTGTGTGTAGTGTGTGTGAGGAGCATGTGTGTGGCTCGTTGAGCGGCGTGTATGTTGAGGCTGTGGCTGATGAGCTGTCAGTACCTACAGTTGGAATGTTCACAAGGCGGCCATTGTTGTTCAAACAGCCAGCAGCCTTCTCCTTGGCAACGGGCGCTGCAGCAGCGTCTCCCACAGCAACTGTGGAACAGGAGTATGGAGGGAGGAGGAGGAGGAGTCAGGAAGTCAGGGCCGCAGCACAGAGGCCCCTCTCCAAAACACTGGCCTCAAGGTCTGAGTGTGTGTCGGGGTCCAAGCATCTGGTTTGTGTGTGTGAGGTAGAAGTACGTGACTGTGTGTCTATGTGTTGGTATGTGTGGTTTTTTTAAAGTGCGTCTGAGCTTTTTCGCCAGCTTGACTACGTGGAGTGTGCGTCTGTGTGAGTGTGCATCTTGTGTGTTTCTGCCTGTGTGTGTGTATATGTCAGCTCAGTGTGTGTGTAAGGGCTGGGTGATATGACTTATAAATAATATCTCAATATTGTTAGGTTACTCCACTCTGTATATCTCAATATACATATTTTCTCCAAAAATTCTCAAATAGTGCAAACATATGATGATCTTGTAGAATATGATGCATTTCTGTAGATTAAACTGCTCAAAAGTATATAAAGTAGTTTAAATCAACAGAGCTACAACAATTAATTAAGCATGAATCAGTTATTAAATCAATCACCAACTATTGTGATAATCAATCAGTCTGAACCATTTTTCAAGAAATAAAGTCAAATTTTTCTGATTCCAGCTTAATGTGAATATTTTCTAGTTTCTTTATGACATTGAACTGACTTTGGGGAAATTAACTTGGGCATTGGGGAACACTGATCAATATTTTTCACAATCTTATGACATTTATGGACCAAACAATTAACTGATTAATCAAGAAAAGAATCAATGTGTTAATGGACAATGAAAATAATATCTCAATATTTTTAGGTGAGTCCACAATTTACAATATATATCTCAATATATATTTCCCTTAAAATCTTCTGATATTACAGGATATGATGCATTGCTGTAGATTAAACCAGTATATAAGTAGTTAAAATTAGCTCAACCATAAATATCTACAGCAGTTAAACCCAACAAACCAAATTAATGCAGCAGTAATATTAATCTAAAAACATCATATATAATAGTAAAACACTGACAGTAGGGCTGGGCAATATGGAGAAAAATCAAATACCACAATGTTTTTGACCAAAAACCTAGATATCCACTGTAGAAAAGTGTTTTATGGAAGTTTTAAGTTTATGGAAGCCTTCAAACAGAGACTGTTCACATTTTGGAAATTCAATCAAATTACTCCATAGACACAAAAACAACTACAATAGCTACTCAACTTAAAAAAGTTAGTGTTTGGGCCTTAAAATTTTAAAGCACCTACATTTGAAAAGACAAGTTGGGATAATTTGGTAAAGATTCATAAAACAATAATTTTCTGGTCAAATAAGCTTGATATAAATTCAGTTGAAATTGAGAAAACATGTTCAGTTAGTTTAAGATATTAAGTTGAACAACAACTCTTCTGTCACGCTGGTGAACTTTACAAACAAAACAAATTTGATTTTCATAATAAATGTTTTCTCCAAACTATAAAAAGTACAGTCTCTAACAATGCATGCTGGGAAGTCTGTTAATATGCTCATTGTGTTGCTTTAATATATTGAGTTGCCTGAACTGAACAGTACATTCATTCAACTTTTTAAGTTCACTTAACTTGAATAAATAAAACTTGTATATTTAAGTTATGTTAATGAGAGAAAATTGGTTGATTCCACTCAATTCCTGTATGATTTTTACAGCGGAGATTTATCAGTATTGCAACAATATCAGGGATGATTATTGGTGCTTTCACAAAATATTAACACAAAAAGATTTTTTGATCGATAAACATCAGTAATGTGGACTAATTATCACCATATCCATATAATATCAATATTATCCAGCGCTAGTGTGTGTGTACCTGCATGAATTGTAAGTGGGAGCATTTCTGTATTTGCACCTAAGTGGATGGTTTCATCTTCCCGTATTTGCATGTGTGTCCTTGTTTGTGTGTAATCCTCTACATGTGCACACACTCCTAGCTGTTCCCAGCTGGCACGGTTGGTCACATGACCTGACTGAGGGGCGGCCATCAGCAGCGCCAGGAAACTGCCTGCAGGAGAGAGGGAGAGGAGAGAGATAGAGGAGAGAGAAAGTGTCAGGCTGAGTTGAAGATGAGGATGAGGGAGGGGTGGTGTTGGGGAGTGGGAGCGTGTGTTGTGGGAGAGAAACTGGGGGGCGGGAGGAGGTGTGTGGTGGAGAGATGAGAGAGGGAACAGTGAGGAAGAGGAATGGGGGGGTGGAGGAGGAAGGGGGTAATACAGTCCTCCTTGTCTTAAAATAACTACAGCATGTAGGTTCCTGCAGGAACAACAGGAGAGAGACAGTCAGATGGTGGGTGAGACAGTCAGATGGTGGGTGAGACAGTCAGATGGGGGGTGGGGGGTCCTGGTTTTGTGTTGTCTAGTGTTTCGAGCTACTTTCTCTGGTCCCCTGTGTCTGGCGTTGGCTGAGCCGCCACTGTATCTGGTGTGTGTGAAGTCTGTTTACGTTAGATGTGTGTCGGTCTGTCTGAACGTCTGTCTGCCTTTGTGTTTGTCTGCACATATGGTTTATGTGTTGCTCTCTGTTCATTTATATGCTTTGTTTGTTGTGTGTGTGCGTGCACGTGTCAGCTCTTGGCAGGAGATACAGCACGCATGCCGATGATGGAGATCATTAGGAATTTCCTGCAGCTGGGGAGGAGGGTGGTGGGGCTCTTTTTTTGGAGGGAGGGGGGCAGGATGGGTGGGATGTGAGTGGGTGAGAGGAGAGGTCAGAGTGAAGGAGAGTGGGTGGGAGGGTGAGCGTGTTGCTTGGACCATCTCTGTTTGACTGACGTGTGTGTGCATCGAGCTGCAGCCCACCAAAGCCCAAAGTTCAGCTCTGTTTTTGAGGGTTGTTGGTGGTAATTTGTGTGCGAGCATGTCAGCCCCAGTAGTACGATAATGTGTGTGTAACATTCCTCACCCCCTTTGGCACACTTACACACACCTCAAGCTCTCCAAACACCCAGGTCTGTTGATTGGAAGAGTTTGGATGTGTTTGAATTTTACTTCAACTTCAACTGCCTGTTGGGCTACAATGCACTGCAGTCAAGGCAAGACCTTTTACCTTAAAACTTTGCACAGTTTGGCTGGGTATTGAGTAAATATCGAAAACTTTTTTCCCACAACGGGAAGAAAAATAAAGCCTTTAAATCCAACATGTCCACCTATCAATTTAAGATGATCTCTAGGTTCTGTTGTGCTCATGTTAAATTAAGGTCTTTTTGTTCAGTGATGCTGGCAAAGTTGAATAAAGTTTGTTTCTTTTATCCTCAAGCTGATGTGGAAGTGGTGAAAAGCATACTTAAAATCTGTACTGAAGTAGAAGTACTATTAAATTAAAAGAGTGCGCTCGATAGACCACAGATACAGTATCTGCCAGGCAACCTGAAAAGAATATCTGGATGTAACCCCTTTGTAATCACCAACATTTTGATTGATTTTGTAGCGTATAAATTCTTGACTTATGGCCAAAAACATGTTTTGTGAGGTCATAGTGACCTTGACCTTTAACCACCAAAAGTTCAGTTCATCCTCGAGTGGACGTTTAAATCAAGTCTGAAGATATTCCCTCGCATTCACGAAAATAGGATGACCCAAAAACATAATGCCTCTGGAGGCAAAAAAAAGTTTTTTTTTTTTCAAGTTTTTTCAAACATTATGAATCACAGAGGTCCTTCAGCACACAGTCATGAATGTGCACAAAAAAGTCTGGCTGATCGGTCCAGTGGTATGTGAGATTAGCTGTGGACAACCTTATGTCTGGAGAGGATACTGAAATATTACACAACTACAAGTAAAACTACTGGTGTTAAAAAATACTTAAGTAAAAGTAAGGTAAGTTAAGGTAAGGCACACTTTATTGTCCCACAGGTATTTTTTTTTTAACTCCAAGCTGCTGCATCACACAATATACTACAAACACATTAACACAGATCATATATACACCAGCATTGACATGCTTAAACTGACATGTTGAGTGTGCAAAGCTTTCCTTGAAAAAATAAAAGTAATCAATTGTTTCAAATAATAAAACCAATATTATCCGACAAGTTTTGAATAATAGATTACATAGTGTAATGAATACTTGAGTAAGAGGAAAATTACATACTTCATAAACTACTCATAAAAGTAAGAAAGTAAGAAATACATTTCCATCTTTTTTTAAAACTTTTATAGGTCCACACTCCTATACGCCCATTATTAATGGTTAAGTATTTGATTTGATTAAAGCACACAGTGAATTTTCATCGGCCACTTTAAAGTGATCTTGTTAATATCATGTAATGTGTAATGTATCTTTAACAAAGTCAGGCAGGTGTTTATTATTTGGAACAGATCATACACACACAATGAAAACATCTTGTGGATGACTTGAAGACAGTCATCAAGTTTTCTAACAGTTTTGTCGACTGTTTTGGATTATTTTTCTCCTTTTTTCTTTGTTTCTTTACACTGATGATGTCTTTGTGGAAGAAGTGGAGATGACACAATACCAGTCAGGGCTCCACAATAAGGATTGCCCACTTGCCTGGGGCAACTGAAATGCCCCGTCAGTCTGGTAAATCTAGCAACTCACTTGCCCTGTCAGGCAAGTGGTAGAAAATAAGTAATCGAATTGTTTCACATTTAATGAGTTCATGTCTGGGCAGAAGGGGAGGGCACTGTCATACCATTTTCCATGCAAGAATGTTTGTGCCCTTTTTCTGACTAATTTACTTATATAATGACAATTATTGTATAGGGGCAAGTAAAGATGAACTTTTAGAAAAAATATTAATGTTGAACACTGCCAGGATTTTAAACTAAAGACAAAACTAGTATTAAAAAAAATTATACTCGATAGTTCTTTTGATATCACGACAAAAAGAAAAAAGTCAAAGACACACAAAATAGGATAATTTTTTTTAAAATAACACCCTGCACATAGTGCTGGTGAAGAAAAAGTCTCTGAACACTGTCTGGTTTTCTCTGCAAATTTCAGGCAGGACAATTAAGCCTGAACTGAGGTCTTGAAATCTTTAATAACCTCGGTACTTTTGATACTATAATTAACAGATATTGTCTCATTTTAAACACGTGGTATCAAAAAGTGTTGATACTTTTGACAACCCTAAGAAGTTGTGGATTTTCATGTGTTGTATGCATGTTTGCAGCTGCTGAAGCTGCAGGTTGAGGTTGCATCAGGGTGGAGGTGGTGTGGAGGAACGTGAGGCTGATGGTAGCTGAGTTTCTGCACGGTGTCACTCAGTCTCTGTGGACCCCCGCCTCCCCCCTCCCCACCTTTTTCTCTCCTGGCCTCACATACACTTTCTCCCTCTCTGTCCCTCTCTCTCTCTGTTTTATCCCCCCTTCTTCTTCTTATCTGTCTAAACCTCTCTGTGGAGCTCCCCCCTCCTCCCCTCTCTCTCACCACCTCTCTCTCACTACCTCTCTTTCTCTCTCCCCCCACATGCCCCCCCCCCCTCCCCACCTCCCTCCCTTACACCCCCCCATGCTGTTTCGGTGCTGCTGCCTGTCTCTTAGCAACAACTGCACACCCGTTAGAGCTCAGTGAGTGCTTTTACAAACACACCCAGGAAGACACACTCATACACGCGCACACTCGCAGACACACACACACACGTGTGCAAGCACAAACACATCCACACTCTCACACACACACACACACGCAGGGTCTAGTTCCTCATTGAGGGTTGCTGCTGGCAGGCCTGTAAGTCTGCAAGCCTTTGTGGCAGTGAGATAGATGGGAAGAGAATAGATATGCTGTACAGCTACCATGTACAGAATGATTGTTCCTCTCAGACTCGGCACAACAGGCCAACTGCCCAAAGTGGAAAATGACAGGTTCTCGTCTCGCGCATTATACACTCTGTGGCGTGTTGTGCTGTTGTTGCCTTTCTTGTAAGCACCAAAAACTTTTGTGTGCAGATGAAAAATGCACAAGATCAAAATTTTCCAAAGAATATCATCATTCATACTTGAGCTGTTCTTTGTGAAACAGATTCAACAGATCATCATGTGAGAGCGGCGGGCGCACACCATCGGCTGTTCTCACAGAGACAATACTACGCCACTGAGTCTTCCAAAGCCCCAGAGCCATTCACAGTATAAAAAAAAAATGCACCATTCGCTACGTATGACGGTGAATATATTGGAATGGTGGCTGATGGATGCCAGGAGTGTTTGCTTAAACAATGAATCATAGTGGGAGCGTTTGATTGGCTGGCATCTAAGCCCTGTCAGAATGCCCCCCGCCGAGCACAGGAGAGGGATATTTGCATGTGTGTCTTTGTTTTGTGTGTGATTGTGCATGACTGTGTGTGTATGTGTGTGTGTGTGTGTGTGTGTGTGTGACATGTATGTCTTTATGTGCAAATCGATGTGCGAGTGTGTGGGAGGATGAAGCTGTGGGGGCATATTTGAATGTGTCGTTGTGTGTTGGTATGTGTCGCTGTGTGTGTGTGTGTGTGTGAGTGACAGTGTGTCTGCATGTATGTGTATGCACATGTGCAGCAACGTTTAATTAAAGCATGTGTTCCTCTCCTTCCTCTCACACGCCGGTCAGATGGAGCCTTAATTAATGAATGCTGTTAATTAGACGAGAGAGAAAGTGAGAATGGGAGAGAAGAGAGGGGGAGGCAGGGAAGGAGACAGCACTGGGCACGGGAGGGAGTGGGTGAGGGGTTAAAGAAAGTATGAGTTGTGTGTGTGTTCATCTCCATGTGTGTCTGTCCCAGTTGTGTCATTCCTCCGAGCAGCACAACATTGAGGTTGGTCTGCTCCATGTGTGCAGCCCCAAACTCTGCTACACTCTCAAATAAAGGTGCTAACTAGAACCACATGGGGCTCTTCGACTTGTCTGCGTTGGAGAAACATTTTGGTCCCTGGTAGACCTTTTCCACCTACATGGAATTGGCCTTGTTCTGGTTCAGACACATAATTCTGAACTGTTCAGAGTGTTTCCACCAAAATTAAACTGGTTCAGAACCTGAAAAGTTGGTTTCCAGCTGGAACCAAAAAGTAGCAGGTTTTGCTTGGAAACTAAAGTGAGTGCATCATATTCTGAGTGTCGTTGTGCAGTGCCCTCTGTTGATGACATCGCTAATTACTATGGTCCCACTCAAAACTCTTGGAAATGTGGGCTGGTTCACTAGATAGCAACAAGGTTCCAAGAATATTGAGTGGAACCAGTTCAAGAGCAAGAGCTTATTTGGTGGACATGGGCCCTGATAGAACCCTTTATGTAGGTTCCAGCTGGAGTACTTTCAGAGGAAAGTTCACTTTCTACCTAGACAACATAAATGGTTATCTCTAGAAGTATCTGTAAAATCATCCTCCCAAAACGCCCTATTAGGCATTTCCTACCAACAAGCAACCAGCCCTGGTTCATGCAACTGGAACCAAAAAAATGGCAGGTTTTCCATGGGAACCAAAGTGGGCGTGCCATATTCTACAGGTCGTTGCACATCCTGCAACACCCTCTGATGATGATGATCCGTGATTACAACTCAAACTGGTGGGCTGGTTCACTTGAACAGAACCAGAGCTTACTTGGTGGAAATGGGCCCTGGTAGAACCCTTTGTAAAGGTTCCACCTCTAGCACTTTGAGGTGGCTCTACTAAGAACCTAATATAAGAGTCTCTAGAATCATCTGTGAAAGGTTCCATCCAGAACCCCCTATGAGAAGTTCTATAGAAAACCCTTCTATGGTGTAATGGTACCATCCAGAACACTCTCTGGGTGTTCTACCTAGAACATTACCACCTTCTAAGGGTGTCAACAAGAACCCTTCCATGGGGATCTAACAAGGACCCTTTTATATCCCAAGGGTTTCATCTAGAACCCACCAATTTCCACCAAAATAGCTCTGTTCAAAATTCTTGTAACATTTATGCTACCTAGTGAACCAGCCCACGTTTCCACCAGTTTCAAATGCAACCACAGTAATCAAGGATATCACAATGACCTGTGGTTCCCAAGAAAAACCTGCTGTTTTTAGGTTTCTGCTGGGAACTAACTTAGTTGTGAGTTCTGAACTACTTTATATTTGGTGGAAATGCTCCAGGCGGTTCAAAATTAGGGACCGGAACAGGGCTGGTTCCATGTTGGTGGAAAAGGTCTATATGAGAGGTTCTACAGCGAATCCTTCTAAGATGTAATGGTTCCACCCAGAGTCCTCACTAGAGGCTCTATCCAGAACCTTTCCACTTTCTAAGAGTTTCATCGAGAACCCACCCAGGGAGTTCTAGAAATACCCCTTTTTAAATAAGGGTTAAGGCCTTGTCTTCAGAGGACTCTACAAAGAACCAAGTTATATTCTACCGAGACAAAAACACAAGTAAAATGAATTGATTTATAGCAAAGAATCCTTGACACGATCTTAAAAAAAAAAGTGTTCCTCAGAAGCAAATGGTCTGGGTAGGATCCCACCCCTTCAGGAAGAACATTTTAGAACCCTTAATTCTAAGAGTGTAGAGCAAAACTCTCACACTCCTCCTCCTTCTCTTCCTCTACTGCTCCCTCCACTCGCCTCCTTCAACTTTTTCTCCCTCCGAAATCTGTCTGCCTCTGTCTATCCCTCCATTTACCATCCTTTCCCTGTCCAAATCCCGTCTTTCACCTTCTGTCTTTCGCCCTCTCTCATTCTTTCTCACCCATCCACGCACTCACTCTAGTGTCTTTCACCCCCTCCCCTCCCTGTCCTCCTCCCTCCCTCCCTCCTAATCAGACCCATATGTTGGAGAGGGAGGCAGGGAGATCTGAGGATGGACAGGATTGTGTTAGATGTAAAGAGTGTTGGAGCCAGCCGTGCGCATATATATGCTTGTATTTGTGTTTGAATGTGTGCATGCATCCCGTCACGTGCGAGTCTGATAGCACGTGTGGTCCAGGTTTCGTAAGACTTCTGTCTGCTGTCTGGCTGGCTGTACCTCCATTCCTCCTCTGCTCTGGGTTTCTTCTATAATCCCTCCATCGCTCCTGTCTTTCTGTCACCTTCATCTCTCCATCCTCTTAACACCTCTCTATTCATCACCTCTCTGCTTCCCCCTGGTGGCTGCGATTATTCACACATTCTCATTCTAGTTGCACCCTCCAAGTCTAGTGCTTGCTTTGTAATGCATTTGAATAGTTTTGGTGAAAATGTGGCGTGCAATGCGAGTGTGTGTCTGGTTGCTTTTCACCACTATTAACTATTTATTATGGGCTTTTACTACATGTACATCTACCCACTCAAATATGGTGAGATTTAGGGCTGCACAATCTGGTGAAGAATGTCATATTAACAACAAAAAAGCATGAATCAGTAAAAAATAATACCCATCGTAACTTCCAGAACCCAAGTTGACATCTTGAAATGTCTTGTTTTGTCCAAACAATTGGTCCAAAACCCAAATAGATTCAATTTACAGTGATATAATACAAAAAAGCAGCAAACACTCATATTTGAGTAGCTGGGATCAGTCATTGTTTGGCATATTTTGCTAGAAAAAACTACTTAAAATGATCAATTCATTATGAAATGGTTGCTGATTAACTATTCATTAAACTCTCAATTTATTAGTATTAAAGCTAGGGCTGCATGATATGGTAAAAAATAATATTCTGATAATTTTGCCAGATACTGAAATTCCGATATGATTCACAGTAAGTTGGAATGATCATATTTGCATCACAATTTTCAGTTTCACTGAAAAAAAGAGAAAAAGATGAAAATCACAATGATGTGACATTTGTGTGGGTCTGTACCAAACAAACATGTTTTCTTACATCTGGAGAACAAGATTTGAGCATCTCTGCAGCACTACAGTACTTAATTATAATGCTGTTTTGCCACACATTTTTCCTTTATCAAAAAATTGCAGCTTCTGCTATGTGGATATTGCCATTTTGATAATATTTCGATCAGTTGTGCATCCCTAGTGAGACTGAAAAATGTGGCACAAGTCTGGTCATGATCATGTCGTGATGATCCTCAGTGTGTGTGTTAGTGAACACACTGAAAATCCAAAAGATAAAGTGGCTGTGGCTTAGATGTGTGTACCTAAAATATGCTGGTGCACACCAAAATGAAACACTAACTACAATGAGAGTTAGAAAATTTTCATTTTGCAAGTCATCTTCCAAAATAATTGCGTCTGGTGTGAGATGGTGCAGCCCTCACCAAAATACTGATTCTAGTCTGGTCTGATTCGTGCTGTGACATCATGTACTAATCTCTTATTCTCTTTTTCTCTCGGCTCCACCCTCCTCCACACTCCTTTCTTTTTTTCTCCCACCTTCCTCAACTCCCTGTCCCTTTCTCTGTCTGCCTGTCTGTCTTTCTGTCTCTCTGTCTGTCTCTTTCTCTCACTCTAGCAACCATGGGCAAAAGACAGGAGCAGAGGGGAGAGAGAGAAGTATGTGAGCTCTCCACTGCAGTATTGATGACCCAATGATCCCCTGCAGAACAGAGCCAGTCAGGCAGACAGAGTGAGGCTCAACTCAGAATCAAAATCAGAATCAGCACCACAGCCGTTCGGTAAAAGAGACCAATTGAGCAGGATATGAATGGTAAATGTAATCTAATGTTGTAACGCTGCTGTGTGGGTGGCACGGTTAATAGAGTAGAGTGCATTACGGATTAGGTTTATGGCCCATTGCCAGAAATGTTGACGATTTCATCTGTGCTGCAAATATTTGATTTTTATATGTAGTGTTTGATGCCTCACAATGACCAATATATTTAGAAGCAAGGAGTTTAGTTAAATGTCTTAAATACAACAAGATGATAATCTATTTGCGCACTTTGGTATAGTTTACATAGTTTATAGTAATTGTCTTTAATAAATGGTAAATAAATGGTTAATTAAACTTCAGTGAGTGATAAGTTATTTTACTGTTAACTAAGTTTAAAATGCAATTCAAATAATGTTTATAAGCTATATAAGCCATTTATTAAGCAATTGTAAAGTTTTGTAAACATCAGTTGTGACTTTATAATGTTCATCCAAATAATGTTTATAGAGAACACATTCTCACTCTCAGACCCTGTACCCCTGCAGTGTCAGTTTTGCATGTGCATGGCTCCGTGGTAAAATTAGCATCGATAAATATACAGGTAGACTTTCCAAATAAAGGCACAGAAGCTACTTGGGTAGATTTAGGAAACAATCCTGCTTAGGGTTAAAGTAAGTATGTACTTACGTAAGTTCATGTATATAACCTAATGTATGTAAGTATGTCAGGTATTATAATCATCAATTGTAATTTTATAACAGCCGTCCAAATAATGTTCATAGAGGGTTTACAAACTAATTATTAACCATTAAGAAGGCTGGCTTTACACAATGAAACTTAACACAATTAGCCACAGGTTTCAAATTGCATGAAACATTATTTCCATGCTGCTACCAGTTACAGGAAACAATTCAAAAACAATTAAAGTTTCATACAGTATGTTTATTTCACTAAAGTTAGATCAATAGATTTGTTTTTTTTTTCTTCCTAGATTACATCAAGTGGAAGGTGTCATTGTAACTACATTTGCAACTTTGTATCTTATTTCATATCATTTTCTTGCTAGATAATATCAATTTGAACATGTTGTATCACTTTGTCTTCTGGCACTGGCTGGTTTCATAATGGCTGTCCGGGAGAAAAGGAGGAGAGCTATTGCTGCATTAATGTTTTATAATATGCAGGTGAAAAAACAAACAACCTGGAAAGGCTAAATAACCAAGAGACCATCTTCTGTTTTATCATTTTGTTCATTTTGGTGATAACATGTTGAAACCATTTGAAATAGGTTGAGATGATACTGCAGTGTTCTGACGCCATTATCTGACACGTTATCAGCATTTCAACGGGCGATTGCGTGAAACTAATTTCACAAATTTGAGAGTTTTGTAGCTGTTACAGCTGGGTTTTATTCTAGTTTCAAGTGCATTGCAGAGGGTTTTACACCATGTAACTTGATCGCAACTTAGTTTCACCTTATTTTCAACAAACTAAAATTGTATGAAAGTTTCACCATGTAAAGCCAGTCTTATCTGGTCTGTCTTGCTAATGATTTCTTAAAGGTTTACAAATCATTTGGTAATCATCAACAAATACTTAATATTGTTTGTTACCAGTGAAATAACAAAAGTTTAATTAACTATAAATTTGCCTTTTATTGGTGATGGTTACTATAAAGTTCTATCTGGACTTCCTATCCAATTGATAATATTGTTTTCCTTTCTGTCTTTAGGTCCTTGAATCATCTTTCCAGCTCTTAGAGGAAGACAGCTACAAAGAAGAAGCACTCATTTTCATACAGCGGGAAACATCACCCTCTTTTTCCTCCCTCAGTACCAGCAAGACCGTCCACTGAATGAGTGGCTTGTCAGATCACCTGCATTCAGGCCAAACTGGGGCTCCAGTGGGCTGTGGTGGGACTCAGGCAGAGGGAAAAGCGTGTGTGGGGGGACTGGAGTCGCTGGCCGGGCCTGAACTCTGGACTAGGGAGCTCGGGCTCCAGGAGGGGCCCCAGGATCCCTCTAATGATGGACTGGTATCGGTGACTTCCGACCACTTTCCCTCCTCGTCTCCTTCCACCCTGGCCAACGGCCTTCACCAACAGAGAAGGCTGGGGCACAGTAGCTGCCGGCGGAGGCAGACGGAGACTGAGACACACACATTTGCAGAGACACTTAGAAACATGCAAACGCACATAGACCCTGATGTGCATGCACAGGCTGTTTCACACTCACACATG
This sequence comes from Lutjanus campechanus, assembly GCA_027495735.1. Lineage (NCBI taxonomy): Eukaryota > Metazoa > Chordata > Actinopteri > Lutjaniformes > Lutjanidae > Lutjanus > Lutjanus campechanus. Next base: position 40,480 of record JAJHUR010087004.1, read on the forward strand.
GATAATTGTGGGCACATTGATATCAATGCACATACGGGTTCTGTAGCACCAGAACGCTCCAGAACTCTTACATCAGAGGCCATACACACCACCTCACCTCAACCCCTGTCTTTGGCGCTTGGCAATCATCCCACCTCCACCAATCAGCTGGCAGCCCCAGTCCTCACTGCAGAGACAGACACGCCCTCAACCTTTTGTCCAGTCCCTATTGGTCCGAACCCAAACACAGGCTCCTCTTCTCTTCCCGTGGAGGCAGAGAAGAAGTATGCACTCCGCAGCTCTGGACGTCCCCGCTTCCCCTGTCACCTGCGCAAGTCCTCCCGCCTGCGCCGAAGCATAGAGGATGTGGAGAAGAGAACAGGGAGGGAGAGGGGAGGAGAGGACGAGGATGAACTCTTAGAGGAAAAGATCGAGAAGATCTGGAGGGTTAAAGAGGAGGAGGTGGCTGTTGGTGAGAAAGAAGAGCCATCATCTGTGGAGGCTACAGCTGTTCTTCCCACGCCTCCTTGCCCTACTGACATTCCTCTAGCTCTAACGGTACCTAAACCTGTTCCTAAAGCTATGCCTAAACCTGGACCCAGACTTGGGCATCGACCTGGACCTAAATCCAGGTCAAGGCCCGCACCCAAATCTGTCCATAAAGCAGCTCCTAAAAGTGTCATGAAAAAGCGCCAGGCAGCCCAAGCTGCCATAGCTCAACGTGCTGCCCCTCATCTCCCTTTTCCAAACACACCCACCATCCCTGCTTCTCTGCTAACTGTGAAGGAGGAACCTGTTGCAGAGTTGGGAACATCTTCCAATAACCGGAGACGTGGGCGTTTTGTTGGCGTAAGTTAATTTATAGTTCCATATCGTTGTAGTAACTCATTGACATAACACACAATTGAGCAGGGGTTCTCAAAGTGCAGGCAGTGGATAAAAGGTGGCCATCAAAAACACTTTGTGCTGCCCCCAAATGTGACATGAAAGGGTTGCATCTTATTTCCATTGTTTGTCCATTGTCCATTTCAATACTTTGGACCTACATTTAATTAATACCCTACTTGGCTACTGCATCAAACTGTGCACCCTTAACAAACGTCTGTCAGTAATGATAACATCTAGAAAGCTTCTGGTTGCATAGCAACTAGCTACAAAGGAAATTATTGTTAAATGTCACTATAAGGCCAATCATAAATCCTCAGTTACTGGTTCATGGGTTTTCCCGTGCTACCCTCAATCATATGCTGTCTTGCTAAAGTCACACTCAAGTCATCAAAACTTTGAGAACCCCTGCAATTGACACTTCCTAAGACCTGCCCCTTATCGCTCTGCGCTCCAGTAGCAGTTCAGCAAGCCTGGTACCTCAGTCAACTTTTTTCTTTCATGTAAAAGTGAGATATAATCACATCCTAAGTTAGGTAATGTTAGCAAAACGCTAGCTAATGATTGATATCGATTAGTTAGGCAGAGTTATCTAATGTTAGTAAAATGCTCGCTAACTAGCTAGCTAAGGGCTGAGGTACATTAGTCAGTAGTTAGTTAGCGTTGCCTAACTTAAGATGTGAGTATGTCACTTTTACAGGTCCCTCATTTTTAAACCTACTTCAGATTTTTTTCTTTTCAACATAGACAAGCCTAGCACTAGCGTGACCAGATCCCAACGAACACAGTGTGAGACAAAGATTATGGGACAATGTGGGACATGTTTCTAATGTTAACAGGCAGCCTAAAATGCTGATATTAAAAAATACATTTCTATGCTGCAAACTTGTACCATCTTCATGCTTTGCCATCTGGTTGATTTAGTAGCGCACAGCCAACATAATATGTGGTTTCTCTGTCTTTGCTGTAGCTGCAGTTCTTTTTCTTTAGAGTAGTTTCCATCACATTTTGCCTTAATCTGCAGAGCTTATGACTTTGTGATGACTCGCAATTTTCCCCAATGGACATAGGGTCGCAAAGATGGTGACAGATTAACCTGCACTTGACCCACATGTGCAGTTTGACTTACATCAAAAACAGCCCTGTGATGACAGCCTTCCCTGCTTTCTTCACAGCCATGATAAAAACTAGATTTTAGAAAAGTGTCTGTGCTGAAGGGGTTTGACCTTTGAAATCATGTGTGGGACATGGTCTCAATATGTGGGACATGAGACAAGGAACAAAAATGTTCTGCAGTCCCACATAAGTGCCACATAACATATCTAGGAAACAGGAAAGGAGAAATTTGATAGTGGTGCCAATCTTCATCAATGAAAAGGGGAGGGGCTCAGGAGGGGTGAATTTTATATCATATGTGAAATAGATCTTTATTTGCAATTGCATGTGTTTTATCTTGGTCTCTGCTTTGTAGGTGAGGAAGATTGTTGTCAAGGTGGCTCGCATTCCTGTCAGCCTTAGTCGCCGACAAAAAAGCTACAAGATTTCCAATTTGGAGACAGGAACAGGGACAGAGAAAGGCCCTGATGGTGGGCTGGAGGGCTCAGAGGTAGCTCGAGAGCCAACTGCACTTCTCCGCATGAAGAACAATGGCAAGAGTGTCATGGTGATGTTCCCTCCCGGAGAACTGCCTGTTATTCTCAAACGTAGACGGGGACGACCACCTAAACAGACTGTGCCAGGAATATCGGGAGAGCCTCAGAATCCTGGAAATGCTGGTGGTCATGCAGACCAGCCCAAGAAGCCCCAGAGGCGACGTCGGACTAAACTCCCTTCCCCTTATCCATCTTACGTTAATGATACCAATGATGTGAAAACAGAGTATGGAGACGTTCTGTCCAAACTGGCTTTTTTAAACCGCCAACCCCCCGCCACTGGCCGCTGTTCTCCCCCTCGCTGCTGGACACCCAGTGAGCCAGAAAGCTTTCATACCCCCCTGGAAAACCCTGGAATATCCACCCTGCTCCACCGGCTCACTGGGTTTAGACGCCCTCGAGGAGGCAGAGGAGGGGGCGCTGGAAGAGGTGGAGGAGCAGCAGGGGGGATCGGGGGCAGTGAACGCAATAAGAGCACCTTCAGTGACTTCTTTGAATCGATTGGCAAGAAGCGGAAACCGAGCCCCCTTTCTGAGCATGGATTACCTAGGAAAAGGGGAAAGGGTGTAGGTGGGGTTGGTAGGGGAGGGGGTGTTGTAGGAACTGAGCCTGGGGGAGAGAAAACAGTCAGGAGGAGACGTGTGAGAAAAAATGGTGCATTTAAAGGAGAGGGGGTGTCTATGGGGCAGGAGTGGCCCAATGGGGCAGGTGGCTGGGGCGAGGAGGGAGGTATGGACAAGGAGAAAGTTTTGGGTGGGTATCAGCTCTGTGGATCTCCGAGGGGGGGCTTTTCCTCCTGTGAGGTTGGAAGGGGAGGTGCCTACAGCAGTGCAGGAGGAGGCAGAGGAGTTGTTCCAGCTGGGGAGGACTCACAAGGCCTGTTTGCTGGATATTTCCGGTCACTCCTGGACTCAGATGACTCCTCCGATCTGTTGGACATCTCCTCTGCGCAGTCAGACCCCCGCAAAGCTTCATCCACCCCCGGTTATGAGCCATCCAGTCCAGCTACTGGTCAGAGCTGGTCCCCTGCATTCCCCAAGTGGAGCACCAAGGGATCAAGCTCTGGGGCAGAGGGTTCAGCCCAGACACACTGCTCCTCATCCAGGCCTCCCTACAGCTACGGTAGCCTGGCCCAAACATCGCCCACCACTTCAACCTATCCCAAATCCACTCCTCCATCTCTCTCACACTCTCCCAGCTCCCCCCACCCTGCCTCTTATGGCCACTACTCCTCTGGTTACTCCTCCTCCTCTCCTGCAGTGCCACAGAGATCCTCAGACTGCAGCTTTGCATATGGATCTGGACACGGCAGTGGCAAGGCCCCCTCTGGTCAAATGGGTTATTCTAGCTACCAGGCAACAGGCAAGAGAGGCTATAGTGGATATCCTGGAGCAGGTCATTCCTCCTTGTTGCGAGGGGAGTCGACAGGACCCACATCACCGGGAGGAGGCTACATGTCAGTGGCCAAAAGTAGTCCCTTCAGCTCCTCCTCCTCTCCAGAAGGTTACAAACAGTACAACTCCAATCAGTGGAGCTACAGGTAAATCACTTGTTGTCAGCCTCAGCCTGTCACCATAAAAAAAAAAAACTTAAAAAATAACAGAATGAATTTAAGAAATGTATGAATTAGGGCTACATTGTACACTAAAAAAGTGATTATTTTGACAGATATTACAACTAGGATATGATTCATGATTAGTGGAAATGAGAAAATCATGATGAGGTCACACTTGTTTAGGTCTGTACCAAACAAACATGTTTTCTTACATCTGGAGAGCAAGATTTTTAGGCCAGGGCATCTCTGCAGCACTAAAGTACTACTTCTGCTGTACTTGTGCAACCCTGTTCTGAATGGCTTTTTTCCACAAAAATTGGACTTGGTATGGACGGGTTAGGTTTTTAATGATTAGGTGATTAAATGTTTTCGCAAACTAAAAAGAGGAGTGCAAAGTTGTAAAAGTCTGACCACAGCAGGATCAAAGAGATGTGAATTACTTAATATAAATATTTCAGTCAGCACATCATTTTCAATTTCACCATGTCCACCCTGTGCTAATTAACAGTCAATAACTGACATTAGTTAACTCAGGGCTAAAACGCACAGTGTATTTATCCAGCTTAGGAATCCATGGTCATAACCTGCATTCATGTTTTCTCAGCTTTCTCAGCTTTCTGTAACTGAATGGTGGAACTAGGGCTGGGTGATATGGACAAAAGCAAATATCACAATATTTTTCCCCCCCAAAAAATCAATAATGCAACAATGTCTGTGCTTTTGCAAGATATAAACACAATGCATTTTTTTTTATAAACAATCTGTAAGTTCAGAAAATTACATAATAATAAAGTACATAATAATCTGTTTCTTACCATAACATAGTCTCCAGTCTGCAGTGTAGCCTAGGCAATACACTTCATGTTGCTTGATTAAACAACATTTTTAGGTTATATGACATCCACACTTCTTCCATATTTGCATGCTACCCGTGTCTCTCTGCTGCGAGTCTGCATCACACTTTTTTTTTTTTTTTTTTTTTACCAGTTGGTGATGTTATGTTTACATTCATTAGCTACAAACTGATTCGTTAAGTTCACCATTCACCCAAAGCATGTGTAGGTTTAATGAACAGTGCTCTTTTATCGCATTCATGCACAACTCTGATCAATATATTGCCCAGCCCTAGGCGGAGCTGCAACCAAGAGCAGTGAAAACTGAAATATTTCTCAAGTGCACACATGTTGCTGAAATGCTCTTTGTGTGTTTTATAACTTATGTTGTTATATTTACCTTTTTTTTCCAGACAAGGTTTTGGTGGCTGGGCAACAGATAGCTTTGGGCATCAGTATCACGGCTATAGTGAATATGGCTCCAGTGAGTCCAAAGACATCTTGGATATCTCCAACTACACCCCCCAGAAAGCCAAGCGACAACCTTTTCCCGAAAGTCTCTCAGAATCCTCCTCTGATTCTTCACATCTCGGCTCTGCAGCCACTGGCAGTGGACCCGGCTCCACAGGTGGCTCATTCAAACAGAATGAGTCTGTTAGTGGGGAGGGCGGCCAATCAAGTCTGTCCAGTCTGGAAAAGCTGATGATGGACTGGCATGAGAGTGCTTCAGGGCCCTCATATAACTGGAGCCAAAATGTCCTCTTCCAGGGTGGGGGAACCAGCAAACCCGGCCGCGGTCGTAGGAAACGGACTGAACCACAGCCAGAAAAAGAAGGGGGTTCTGGTTTACACTCCGACTCCCCATCCAGTCCCTCCCCAACGCCTACTCCTGGACCTAAGCGGGGAGGGATTGGAGGGCGGGGCAGAGGGTCCAGAGGAGGCAGAGGAGGTTTGTCTCCATGTCAGAGAGACCGTCCAAAAGGCAGAGGCAAGGCTGCCTCCACATCTGGAGCGGGTGGAGCAGTGACTGCTGGAGGTCCAGATGTTTCTGTGCTGTTCCAGGAGGGGCTGGACTATTACAGTGGAGATAGTAGTAGCCTCTCCCCCCTTGCCACTCCCAATCCTGCACCACCCTCCGGCTACCTCCAGGACCCCTGTGAGTACCCTTCCCCTTACTCCGCCCACCCCTCCACACCGTCCTCTGAGGAGCGATATCCAGCCTTATACCCTGGAGAGTCCTCCTCCTCCCTCTCGCCCAGTGTCTCCTCTCCCCCTTACCCTCCCAAGCCCACCCCACCTCCGCCCCAGTCTTACCACCCCGTCCCCTCCAGGACCTTCTCCCCCTCCTGCTCACCCTCACCCCGGGTAACACCCCACTGCGGCACTGCACTGAGCCCTTCACACCGCCCGCCTCCAAAAGACCCACAGTTCTCCCAGTATGACTCTCCCAGCTACTGCAGCTCTCCCTACTGGTACGGACAGACGTCACACAGCAGCAGCCCCAGCCCACACTCGCATAGCACACACACAAACGCAGCCCCGCACACACACAGCAACCCGCACACGAGTCCTCATGGAAATACACACGGTAATCCGCTCACAAGCCCAAACGCCAACACACACATGACCCCAACTCCCCATGACACACACCATCACAACACACAGTCCCACGCAAACCTGAGTACACACACCAACACTCATCTCCAGAGCAACCCCCTCTCCCACACCAACAACACACACCCCTCCCATACACACTCCAATCCCAGCCCTGGCCTCCACTCCCATTCCACACCTGTGCTTTACGAGGAGTGCAGCCCCCCCTCAACCGGGCCTCCCCACAAGCGGGATCTGACCCCCCATGCTATGAGCACAGGCCATCGCCAGGGCCCCCTGCCCCACTCCCCTTACCCCAAACCTCCCCTGGACTCCTCGCCCCATCAGGAGGACACTGGCGGCTTCTCCCTGTCCCATCAATCCTACCAGGGCATGGGACACCGCTACCCCTCCCATGCGGCTCAGGGTAGTGGGGTACTGTGCCAGCTCCTGGATCCAGCCAATGATGACAGCTTCAGTGTCACCAGCCTGTAACAGCAGGTGAGTTTACTTAACCTTCATACAAACAATAAGGACAAGTAAGGACCACCACTGGAACTTTCATAGACATTCAGAGGATTGTTTCATTACTGAGGATGACTATATGTTTGTTTTGAAAATGTTGGAGTATTAGGACCATATTAGGTAAAAAGAATGTTGATTGAGATGTTTTTTATTTTGAATTTCAAGAATGAAGTCCAAATGTTGAGAATAACGTTGAAATATCAAGAATAAAGTCAAATTTTCAGTGACAGGCATAAGAAAAAATAAATCAGGGTAAGATTTTTTTAAATTTTGTATTTGGAGAATTACATTGAAGTATTAAGAATAAAGTAAAAAAAAAAAAATAAAGTTGAAATATGAAGAATAAAGCCAAAATAGTATTTCAACTTTATTCCCAACATTTTGACTTAAGTCTCAAAGTGCAAAATAAAATATAAAATCTTCCTCCTCTGATTTATTTTTCTTATGTCTAACATGAATACTGAAAGTTTAGACTTTCTCCACATGTCGACTTAATTATAAATGCCTTATGCCTGGCCCTAATACTTGTCTGTAGACATTTAATCGCACTATAAGGGAAAAAAGACATCAGAAAAGAAAGAATTAATCCATCAATAGATGTACCAAATTGTAAACTGTTCATTGCTAGATATATAATTGGATGATAAAGCTCTATAAGTAGTCATAATTAGTAAATGAAAAGTTGATATAAATGGTTACAATATCAGTATTGGGTTCAGTTTCACAAAACAGCTGAATCTAATTAATAAGGGAAGGAACACTTAAACGCAGGGTTTCTACACATTTTCCATTTCAAAATTCTTTCAAAATTCAAAATTTTTCACACCATATTTCCCAGGTGAATACAGATAGGTGTTTATAATGTAAATAATGTATGTTTTATATTCTGACTGTGTGTTATGTTGCCAAAATATTGCCAGAACATTGTCATTACAAATGTAGGAGATGTCCAATGATTTTACACAAAGTTTACATCTTGGAGTACTACTACTTGGAGTACTCCAACCAAGGGTTATATTGGCAATTGTCAAGCCAACCCTCGAAAGACTTGCATTTACTCACTTACTGGTAATTCAGTCCAGACTTATACCCAGAAAGCTGGACAATGTGGTGCTATCAAACTTCTCTGCCCAAAGAGGAAGTAAACTAACCAGTGCTACCCACATATTTTTCATAACATATTGAATAAATAATATCACACTGGTGCCCCCTGTCCATATCTCTCAGTCTCTTTCAGAAATAAGAACTGAAAATGAGTTGAAAGTCTAATAATTTAATTTTCATGGCATCTGTGCAGCCTTGTTTATTCAATGTGTCCATGGAAACAATGATAAATAGCCATAAAAGTATGGTTTTCTTGCACAGTAAAGATAGTCTGCTCACTTTTCTGATAACTTCATCACTCCATAACTCATAAATGTTCATACTAGCTTAATATTTGTTTATTTGTGATGCTTTATATGCAATTCAAGGATACTGCCACATTATATTTCAAACTAATTTCGTTGCAGAGGTCCAAATTTGGTTCAGTTACAAGGCATTTAGTTCTCAGTTGCACGCCCTTGCTTTCAGCACATCAAGATCGCTCTTGAAGTACAAATGTAAATCAATAAAAATGGCAAGAACACCACAGTGCACACAACACACTTACCATATTACTTTTAGCACCAAATCAAACAATGGAAATATGGTGTTACATACGGTGAAGTATGTCAAGGCTTAGTTAATTCATTTCAGTAGAGTTTGCTTTTTATTTTACCACTGTATGAAGTAAGTGTCAGTCTCATATTACTATATCCTCACTTCTTTCTTCTGCTCTTCTGTTTTATCTTTCAGGTGCATTCAATCCAAGCTTTTACAGATTTGCAAACATTTGTGTTTTTTTTTTCTCTTCTTTTTTTGGTAAGGAGACTTCTTTGTGAGAGACTGTGAAATGAAGGGTGAGAATTTAGCTGCCAGCTTTGGACAGTAAAGCTTTAATTCTCCAGCACTGACAATCAAGATCAACCGCAACTTAAACGCCCGAGCATGCATACACACACACACACACACACACACACACATACACACACACACACACGTACACACACGCACACACAGACACGCATGTGCAGATGAATTCACTACCTAAACATGGACACATACAATCATACATGTAAACACTCACACTCTATGCTGGAATGAGGGCATGGCCGAGAGGAGCTGACAGATGACGGACAGAGACAAACCTATTTCCTCACCCCTTTTAGTCTTGGACTCCGTTTCCCAGAAGTCTGTATCTCACAAATCTATCCGGTCCTGTTCTGTACATCTGCAATATGGACACGCTAGGATCAAACTGCTCTCTTTCTCTCTTTCTGTGTCGTTCCTCTGTTCTCTCTCAACCTCCCCTCTCCTCTGCTAAACCAGCAACTATGGTCTGCACTCGACCTACACTAACCCTGCATATCTGTCTTGTGCCCTAACCTGAACCGCATCTGAGCCCAAATCAACTTGAGCCTAGCAAATGTCCCGCTCTTTGCACTCCTTGTGTTGTGTACCGTAAAGAGAAAAGTGGACTAAACCAGTTTCTTGCTCTTAAAATACCAGCATCTGTACATACAACTCCAGCTCCAAGCCAGGGGCCCCCCTCTTCGCTCTGAAGGTCCGTCATCAACACGCCCTCCTCAGCGTTCTGCCATGGTTTCTCTGCTCTGTGGGGGGGGAGGAGAGGACTGCAGCATGGAGACCCAACATCCTGTGTTTTGCTGTTTTAACTACAAGGGAAAAGAGACATTGAAATCACACAACGGCCCCAAAGAGACTCTTGTTTTCTGTGTGCGAATGTGAGACAGACAGAGGAGGGTGTGTTGGCGTGACTGCAGCAATGCATGTATTTGTGTGTGTATGTGTGCGTTTATGTGAGTATGTGTGCGTGCCTGTGGGGTCAAAAGGAGTGAAGCTCCCCCCAGACACCAAAGTCTTGACGGGGCCTCATTCTTTCTTTCACTCTCTCCCTTTCTTTTTTCTGTGGTCTTGTGTTGTTTGGTGGTTTTTGTGATGAAAAAATTGTATATCTGTCTGTTACATATCATGTATGTATCTGAGGTGCAAAATATTTAAATACACATTCTGTTCTTGCCATTGGTAATCTCGTCTATAGCATACTGCTTCTTCTTTAAGGGATTAAGGGAGGTGTGAGTGTGTTTGTGTGCGTGTGTCTGTGTGTGTGTTTTAGAGCCTCCGTGAGTATTGGGCTTTGCCCAGGCTGTCTGGGACTGTGAGCGAGAGAGAGTTCAGTCAAGGACACAATTCGACAGGGAGTGAAAGGGAGGGGAGGAGAGGATGGTGGGGAGAGAAGGGGAGGATGTGTTGGAGGGGAAAGAAGGAAACCAGACTGAGGAAATCAGAAAAGAGTGTCGGAGAGGTTTTCAAGCCACTGAAACAAAATGCACAAAAATGCACGGTTTCAAAATTCCTCTTCCAAATAAGGAAATGCATTAAAGCGCAGCGTGAAGGCTGGTGGTACCACAGTGCTGACAGGAAGGGACCCCATGCTCATTTCATGTCCTCACACAGGGAAACTTGCTATAATAGAGCAAATATTGTACATCTGCAGCTTGTGTGTATGCTAGTGCGTGCCAGACAGACAGAGAGAGCGAGAGAGAAAGAAAGCAGATGGGGGGAGTTTACTGGCTGCATATTGTGTACAGTTTGTCAACAGGCTGACTAAATAGACTCAGACATGGCCGGAGGAGATGTGTTTGCTGTGACATTCCACTGTATGGTGGAAGGGGACACGCACTGTCAACAACACTACATGACAGACAGAGAGGAGGAGGGTGCAGAGCAACAGCTCTCTTTCAGACACTTCTTTTGTACTATATTTATGCAAAATAACAGCATATAATTTAAATACAAATGATTATTTTTCTGCCCTCAATTCAAGCAAAACTACAGCCAAATAAAGCCCATACTCACCACAAGTTTAATAACAGTAATCTGTTATAATCTGTAACATTATTTCCAGAGGTGGAAGAAGTACGCAGCTCTTTTACTAGTAACTAAAATTACTACTAAAGTAGTAATACCACAGTGTAAAATACTCTGTTACAAGTAAAAGTCCTTGATTCATTTTACTTAACTAAAAGTACAAATGTATTTGTGTTAAAATATACTTAAAGTACCAGAAATAAAAGTACTAATTATGCAGGATGGCCCTTTCAGAATCATGGATATCACCAAATAATTGTGTTCATCACTTGTTGGGGCTAATATTAACTACTTTATATACTGTTGGGTTCTTTAATCCATAAAAATACCTCATCAATTATTCATTGATTTATGTTTTGTATTAATAATAAAAATCTGTGAAGTAACTAGTAATTAAAGCTGACAGATAAACGTAATGAAGTAAAACAAAAAAGTACAATATTTCCCTGATATGTAGTGGAATAGAAGTAGAAAGTGGCATAAAATGGAAATTCTCAAGTAAAGTACAATTCCCTCAAATTTGTACCCAAGTACAGTAATTAAGTAAATGTACTTACTTTCTACCACTAGTTATTTCTCATTTTACTACTGCTATGACTACTGAAATAAGTAAAAGTAGAAAACACAATGTAAGATTGCAAGTAAAAGTCCTGGGTTCAAAAAATTATGTAAAAGTCTGTAAGTATTATCATCAAAATGTGCTTTAAGCAAAAGTATTCGTTATGTATTATGTAAAATACCTCTTATATATTACATTATTGGATTACTGACCCATTAAGATGTAAGTATGTGTATTTCAAAGCAGGTGATCAAGAGGGAGCTAATTTTAATAACTTTACGCACTGTTGGGTGGTATGATACAAGCCTGCATCATATTTTTAAAACTAATCTCAGGTTTAATATGTAAAACATGAATCTCCTAAGCAATTAGTGGGTCGAGTTGTCAAATAAATGTAGTGGACTAAAATGTACAATATCCCCCTCTGGTATGTAGTTGAAAGTGGTACAGCAAGTACTGAGAGTATTCTTTCAAAGCAGAAATACCACAGTCCAGAAATACTTCATTACAAGTAAAGTTCTGCATTTAAAATGTTATTTAAGTAGAAATACAGAAATAGTAAATGTACTTGGATAGCATAACACACATTTTAATGTTGTCAATGTGGAGTCAGTTTAAGATATTTTGTATATTATTTGGGAGATCAGTAGTATAGTACTGCATCATATGTCACATGAGTATATATGTTTTTTATAACACTTAACAAATCATATACCTAAGTAATGCTTAGCTAATGCAAGACTAATAATGATTTAATGCATGAAGTAATGCAGGATGTATCATGAATTCCTGTTGCTCACCACTAACAAATGATCCAGTCACCATGACTTTATGTACTAGTTCACACTTGATAGCTCATCAATTAAGGAATGTTCCACAGCTACTTCACAAATTAATTAATATGCATCAAGTTAGCTGTATTTCAATTACTTAAAGGTGTACTTGTGTAATTTTATTTACTTATTAATTATATAAATGTTTAAATTTGATTATGTTTGATTAAAAACAAAGTTACATTAACAGGGGCTGAAATATTTTTTTATTTAAAGGGGATCTTGCTAATTTGATCACATTACAATTAATGTATGAAGTAACTGGGAATTATCATTCCATAACTGATTCCTTACCATTCCTTACTTAAGTCATAGTGACTGGATCATTTGTTAGTGGTGAGCAACAGGAATTCATGATACATCCTGCATTAATTCATGCATTTAAATCATCATTAGTCTTGCATTAGTTAAGCATTACTTAAGTATATGATTTGTGCCCTTAGTTGTAAAGCCAGACCATTTTTTCTATGTAAAAAGTACAACTGTAACTGTTAACTAAAGCTTTGAAATAAATGTAGTGGAGTAAAATGTAGGCTACAATATTTGCCTCTGAGATGTAATGGAGGTATAAAATAGCAGACAATAGAAATACGGTATAGTAAAGGACAAGTACTTCAGTAAATGTAATGTTGCCAATTTCATTCCACTACTAGTACCTGAGTAAAAGTACTTACACGCCATAAGCTGACTGAACTTGGGTTTTGCTCCAAAAATAAAGCAGTCCAGGTTAAAATGGTCACCATAACATTAGGCTACTAATTAAAATATTACTGATAATAATAAATAGTTAGTTAACTGATCATAATAAAACAATTAATGTTAGTTATATTAAAGTCGCTACTATCAGTGGTGATAGCTGTTCATGTGTTGCTTAGCAACAATTTTAGCAACCATTCTAACACTGGCTTGAAATTTTAGCGTTAGCAATCAATCATCCTTAGTGTCAACTAATCATTAGCTTAACTGTATTCCCTTTACATTGGCATTAAGTTTTACACAATATACCCCCTCGATATAACTGAGTAAAGGGGATGATATAGTCACCATAACATTAGGCTATTAATTAAAATATTAGGCATAATGATAAAATAAAAATATATATTAATAATAAATATTATTGATATTATGGTGACTGCTCATACCAAAGAGAGCAGTTAGTAGTAGTAGTTGTTTGGCAGAAAAATAGCCACTGGCAGCTCTAATCAAACTGTTCTTTTTACATTAGCTTTTTTTTTTTTTTTTTTTTTACACAAGTTTACCACTTTGCCTAACATATGAGTGTCCTCTTTCCTCAGTATAACCAAGTAAAGGGGATATTATGGTCACCACAACCCTACTGAAATATTTGTGATGATAATAAAATATTAAATATTAGTGATATTATAGTCAGTGAGAGCTGATCATGTGTTGCTTAGCAACAACTTTAGCAACGATTCTCACATAGTTTGGCTGAAAATTAGCTAGCAATCAATCATCTTTAGTGTCAACTGTAAAATCATTAGCTTAACTGTTATTCTCTTTACATTAGCATGGCAGTTTCACAGAAATTCAGCACTCTGCTTAACAACATTTGAGTCTTTGACCTCTTTCCTCAATATAACCGGTTAAGAGGGATTTTTAACCTAGGTTAATTGCAGACTGTATGAGTTACTTCGGGGCTAAATAAAATGGCCGTCACTGTGCCAATAAGGCCACTGTTGACCGAGGAATGCGCTTCGTCATCACGACTTTCCCCTGGGGGTAAGAAGAAGAAGAAGGAGGTCGGGAGGGAGGAGGAGGAGGAGGAGGGGTGTTCTCAGCTGGGACTTTCCTTACTGCCCTCCAGAAAGAAGTTGAATCACAGGGCACAACACCGGAGATGTTCCCCGGTGCAGCTGCCACAGAGGAGGAGGAGGTATGCGGACCTGTGCGCAGTTATGTGGCCGCGGTGGTGTGCCCCTTCGCTCGGGAATACTACTTCTTTTAGTGCCACCGTTTCTTCTCGCACTTCAGCTCCTCGTCGTCGGCCCACGGTTACCTCGAGCCTCAAGGCTGGGGGTGGAGGAGCAGGAGGGTGCGGTTGCATTCTCCGTTATTAGCATCGAACCGGAGAGGAACTTACGCCAACGGGGATCTCCGTCCCGTCTGGAGAGGGAGGAGGAGGTGGATGTGGAAGATGATGGAGAGAGGAGGGAGGGAGCAGGAGCGTATGAGGATGAAAATGAGATGCACTCACGCCAGGTAAATAAAGTTTAATTAAAATGTTTCTGAAGGTTTGCATTATTTTGTATTTTTCATTAGTTTTTATTTTTGTTTCATTTTTAATTTTGGTTTACAATTGATTTCCTTCCGTCCCTAGAGTGAGGTTTCTCTTTTCAGTTTAGTTTTTATTGTTAAAAATGTTTAGTTTTTGCTTTAGTTTTTATTAGTTTTAGTTTTCATTATAATATGGAGGGAATTTTTCAGGGGCATGAGTTAAGAAGTTGAAAATATTACAAAACAAACACGACACTTTGTGACAGCAACTAATTCATGTAAACATCTAGTCTAAATAAACAACAATGCCTCCTTGTGCTTTATGTGTTGATGAAGACCAAAACTAAAGAATACAAGTGCAACGATTGTCAACTCTTAAGTTTATTGCCATTTTTCAAGAAAAAAATATTTGATTCCACCTTCTTAAATGTGAATATTTTCTGGTTTCTTAACTCGTGTATCTTTGTATCTTTGGGTTGTGGACACAAGATAACATATGAGGACATCTTCTTAGGTTTTAGGACGCACTAATGGACATTTTTCACCTTTGTCTGACATTTTATTTTCTGACCAAGGAGGTAATCGATTATTTTAGAAAATGATCGACAGATTAAGTACACAATATTGTCTCAGTTTGTTTTCCTAAGGTATTTTCTTAAATTTTAGTTTCACACCTTTTAGTTTTTAGTTCAATCAATCAATCAATCAGACTTTATTTATATAGCTCTTTTCATACAAACAAAATGTAGCACAAAGTGCCTCATACAATGACCCACCCCCTGCCACACACACACACACACACAATACCACCCCCAGCCCCAACCCGCACACAGACATATACAACCCCTTCCCTTCTAAAAGTGATGACTTTGTAATTAAATAAAAACTAAAATAATAGTGCGCATTAAAAACAGGAACTGAACTAGTTTAGTTTTAGTTAACTATAATAACCTTAGTTTTCATTGTTGCTAAAGAACAGATATTTATTAAATTACTTAACAGCCACAGACCATTTGGGAAAAATGAGTATTGACTTTAAAAAAAAAATCTTCATTACATTATACATGCACTATAAAAATAAACTTTTGTTTATTTTGTTTTAACTTTACAAAAAAGTTAAGTGTCTAGGTGTTAAGTAACATTTAAGTTGATTGAATGTGAAATGATGAGTTTATATAATTTTGTAATGATTCAAAACAAATAAACTTTCCTTGTCAAATAAACTTGACATTAATTCATTTGTACTTGAGAAAACATGTTCAATCTTAAGATATGAAGTTGAACCAACAACTCTTCAGTCACACTGGTGAACATGACACAGAAATCTGATTTCCATTTTCATTCAACTCATCATTTCAAATCAAAAGATTTCAAGTTAGAAGAATTCATGTGCAGACGTTATGAAGTTTTCTGAAAATAAATACTAGAAAATTGAAGTTTAATTAAGTTGAATGAATAGAAGTTGTATATTTATTTTAAGTTATTGAGGAAAATAAGCTGATTCCACTGAATTCTTGTATGATTGACTTTTTACAGTGTATATTGACTATTAGGCGAAAAAGCATCAACCTATTTACCCATACTCCAGTTAATTTTATGCCATATTTCTTTCCTCAACGCCAATTAAACATAATTTAAAATGTAGCCTACTGAAATTGAACTGAGATTATGTACTGTAGGCGACAGATGAAGGGATATAATGCCATTCAGTGCTCAGCCTCTGCAGCTGTGTTTTCCTCATGCAGTTTATTCATTATGCTGGGTCAGTTTGCGCTCGGCTCTGTGAATTATTACAAACATGATGGAACAGGTGAGGGCAGGGGGTGAGCGCAGCACTGACCCCCAGATCAGAGAGAGGTGACAGCTGTTCTCTCTTCCCCTCTTCGCCCTTCAGTTGCAGAGAGCTTCAACCTTCACCTGTGCATGTGTGTGTGTGGGTGTGTGCTGTCCTCTCTTTATCTCAACCTCCTTCCCCTCACTCCTCACCCCCTCTCTCTTTCATTCTCTTTTTCTCTCACTGTCTCTTTTTCTGCCCAAGGCTAAACTCTCTGACTCATTCTAGTGAATCATCAACCCCCCCTCCCCGCCGAGGTTGCCATGGTGACCACAGGGTTCAGTCTGAGTTGGGTGGGGGGGTTTTGCATGAGTGTGTGTGTTTGTATGTTACAGTGCCTGAGGCAAATCAGGATTGAGGTCAGAGGCTGTGACCTGCCTCCTCATCCCTCATACCTGGGGCAGGGGGTGCACACTCCCACACATTACTGTCAGTCCTATGCATTATTCACACCCCCCTGCACATTCCCATGAATCTGTTGGTATTCCTTGCACTGTAGTATCAATATATTGATATGTATGTGTGCATGTTCCCAGATGGGACCCAGAGCATTGGAGGTGCAGCCGTGGGCAGGAGACAAGCCGTCCTTCACAGCAGAACTCAATCGTATCATCGCATACATCACCACGCCACAGGTATGCTACACAGAACATCACCAACAGTAAGGCAGTAAAATCTAAAGATATTATCTACCGATGCTGGAATCCTAAAAAAAAAAAGGAAAAAAAAAACACTTGAATTTTAATGTAGTGTTTTCAAGTTTTGAAAAGTGCTTGGATTTTGGATAAAGTGCTTGAAACTGCATCAAATTGCCATTGCATTACTTTCATAATAAACCTCTACCTCACTGAATAGTTGGCTTTTAGATAAAGAAGTAAAACAAGTCGGACATTGAATCAGGTTGTATAGGATGCCAAGTATACTCACAGACAGGTGACATATTTTGATACAAACTGAAACTTAGGTTGTGTTTTCCTTTAATTTGTCATCCTTCTGTAGAAGGATGACATGATAACATAGTTTTGGTTGCTTGTAGCACAGTAACATCTGATTTAATTTGGTGAAGATGTGAAACTTGAAAATGCACCATGAAAATTCTTGAAAAGTGCTTGAATTTGACTTTGGAAAAGGTGACCCTCCAAAGAGTTGTCATTCCCTCAACTGAAAACAACAAATTAAAAGAAATACGTCACCAGATCTCAGTGTTTGAAAAGGTGTGAAAAGTGCGCCAATGTGTGAAATCCCCTAATATCACATACATTACTTAACAAGATATGGACATTTCTAATTTGTATTCACTGTATATAGCACATTTTAACTGTGTGAAACTTCTCTTCTGTTGAATTTGTACAATACAGACTGCAAAGCAATAATACAGATAAGCAGTGAGAAATAACAGGATAAACAATTAAACTCTGAGATTAAATAAAATGAAAAGTTATAAAGCCAACATATTCAACAGGTGGCCAGGAGCCACATCCGACTCAGAAGCAACCTCCAAGTGGCCCAGCATACATAAATCTGATGACAAAATAAATAAACTACATATATTGTGTATGAAAGTAGCTAGTGAGTGAGCCATCTTGCTTTCTTCTCATCTGTTGAGAGCTGCACACGTGCAGTACCCAGGTAAGATGTTTACAGATCTAGTGGCACCGCCAATCATATATATGTCTTTCACAAATCAACATCCTCTCATGTGAGTTCCAACTACGCTTAGCAGCTTTTCAAAACATCTGGCTTTTTCTTTCACCACCATTTCCAAATGCCAAACCAATGTGTTCAAATTGCAGTGAGCATGTTGCAGTATTTAAAGAATAGAATATTCGGAAGCACGACATTGTGACACACAAAACTGAAGTACAGAGTTTGATTGCATGTTATAGTCTGAGGAGTATTACTCATGAACCAAGACAGAACAACAGTAACTTCCTTTTCTGGATCTTGGCAAAGAGAAAAAAGGCCTTTCACAGACTCTAAATGACCACAAAATTAAAATTAATGTAACATCCGCTATTAAAAAACATACCTCTCTCTGATGCTTCAGCCATTCACATGACTGCTGAAAATGTCTGGCCCATCTACATATCCTGGTTTTAAAATCTGACCTAATTGACCTTTCCTAAGTCCTGTCCTTTTTTGTTCAGTGCTCCAATTAGCAAACTTTGGTCAACTCTATCCTTTTCCTGGAAATGCAACATAAAGGGTTACATATTAGGCTATCGAAGGTTAGCAAAACTAGCTAACTAAGCTAATGATTGATGTAGATTAGCTACCTAGTTAACAAGCGTTTTGCCAACTTTAGCTAACTTGAGATGTGAATATGTGTCGCTTTTACAGTCAACCCAACAACATCAGCCATCTTCAAAATGTGGTTTTTCTTTAAATATAGACAAACCTAGCACAAAAAAGAAGAAAGTTGGCTGAGGTACCAGTTGCTTGGTCAACTGTCAATAGAGCACAGAATGAATATGGGCAAGACTTAGGAAGGGTCAACTGAGTCTGGAATTGAATAGTCCTGTTATAAAAGAATGAGGTAAACCAAATCACATATATAGTTACATATAATGCAGTGGTTCCCGATTTTTTGGCCTGTGACCCTTCAAAAAAGTGGTGTCTGTTTATGATCCATCATCACAGATTGTATTTGACAATGAGCTGTGAGCAATTTAACCAAAATGTCCCCTTTCCAGCTACTCTCCGGCTCTTAAGGGACCTACAGATACTGTAGCCAGGAGTTAGATTTTGCCAAGCCTGAAAAGTAATCAATAAAAACTTCACTTTTTCATCTACTTCACTTCTACAACTGCAGACTTCCAGTGTGGTAATATGATCAGTCAGGCGCTGTCAGTATCCTGGCAGCAGAATTCTGCAAAAATCTGGAGCTAGTGAGGACTTTCAGTTCCAGACTGGAAACTCCCATGCTGGAGTTAGGACATACTGTATGTAACACCATGTACTGGAGAACTGGGAGGGAAAATGATCGAAGTATATTGTAAGTATAAGTATACTTTGTTGAAATTAAGATGAATCTCAAAGTTACTCAAGTTAAATGATTATCATTAACAGAATCTCACATTTAAGAGTCAGTTTTACCAGAGAATAATTTGCTTTACTGAAAGGTACTTGGAGACATCAGTCACTAAAATGTTCTCACACATTTCACAAGATAAGCTTTCACACAACTACTTCTTCTTTAACTTCCTTCTCCTTCTCAGTTGTATGCTATCAGACTGTCTCAGACCTCAGACCAGCCCATCTCATGTGATCTCTCCTCTTCCGTCCATCCACAGCTAAACTGCTCCAGGGTTTTGTCTCCGGGTCAGACTCAGACATCAGAACCCCCTGTAGATTCACCCCACTGGCTCCTGTGTGCTGAGGATTGGCTCCTTCCGGCTGCAGATCGACCGTGTGTTGCATACTCCTTTAGGTGTGTCCATATGTCTGTACACTATGTGCATGTGTCTGTACATGTGCTGTGATGCTTATGCATTCATATCACTGGCAGAGTTGGAATAAACAATGCAATGCATATTTAATCATGCATGCAATAATCTTCAAACCACCTCTGTGCTCCCCTGCCTCTCTGTCTATCTTTCTGTGTTTGCCTTTGTCTCTCTAGTATGGATGGGGGAGACGCAGAGTTTCTAAAGACTGTGTCACTGCTGGGATGTGAAGTCCACAGTTTTGATCCCAGCAACTCCAATGCATCTGGTGGTCACCTTGGCAACAGTTTGGCCAGTAACCATGGTGACGGAGGCGTGGTCAGCAGCCAGCACAAGATGTGGCTGGAGTGGCGAGTTCCAAGGAAGCGCAAGCACAAGACAAGAGGCAACCTGGGTAGTGTTTCTCAAACACTGGCAGACATCATGGCAGCTCTGGGACATCACACAGTAAGACACTCACACACATATACACAAACACACACGCACAGACATTTGGAGAAACAGTGCCAAACAAACATACCTTAGAGTCTTTTCGACCCAACATACCCAGAAAGCTCTCTTACTTGTACGTTCCCATAGCAACAGGGCTCTGCGCCATCCCTGGCTGCCATGGCAACAATTTAAGTGAGTGAATCAGACACTGGCCCAGTTACATCCTGCAGCCACAAGAGGGAACTGCGTACCTACAGTTTGAGGCTAGTTGGTTGACATTTTAAGATAGGGCCTACATACATTTATAAATATTCCATAATGATTTTAATTTTTCATTTTAAAATATTTGGCTGTACCAGCTTTTCTGTGGGTTTCAACAAGTTAAATTTAAGACCTTTAGGACCATTATCAATGCAATTAAAAACCTATTTCATGTTCATATAGGGACAAAAAATACATTCACAGTTTGCATGAATGGTTATTGGTTCAACATTGGTTTTTGTTTTGTATTTGTTACAGCGTGAACAATACATTTTTTGTCCAAAAACATTTAAGGTGAGACTGAAGTTCATGCAATTCATAAAAGTAATGTTAACTTCATAATTCATTCAATTTTTAAGGCCTGTCAATCGTATTTGAGACATTTGTAAGGCCTAAAATTCAGATTATTGGATTTTGCACTTTGTAAGGACCTGCAGAAACCCTGTATACAGATGAAGTCTGATTACAAAACAACAGGTATGCTAATGAAAGCAGTAAAGCTGCACAACATGAACTAATCATATTGAGTTCTTAAAATAGTAGTTTTTTCTAAAAAACACATTGTACTTTTTATTTGCATTATTTCAAATATGTTTTTTGATCCAAAGAAAATAAATGAATCATATAAAATTAACTGTAATTATTTCAATGTGCATTCACAGACAAAAAGCAGATAATATAAAGTTATAAGGATTGTATTTGGGATTGGAACACTATCAAAAATAAGCAATTTTTTTTTTTTTAAAAGGAAGGATAAATTTTCAGAAAGATTCAGATACAGAATCTTTAGATACACTGGGAATAATGATTAAAAGTTCTGGTTCTACTGGAGTATTAATAATATATATTAATATATTTTGTGAGATATTTTTGAAGATGTCATACAAAAAATAGCAAATAATTATTGTGTTTTTAGGTTCACTTTCTCTATGCTGACCTGCTCAGTGCCGAGTGGCGAGTTTTCCAGAACTGGATTGAGTTGGGAACCCTGCAAAGCGTCCATCATCTGGTTGCCACAGTGCACCTACAGTGGCCAGGGTTTGAGGTGGGCGGAACCAGTGAGGAAGTGCTCCGCTATTGGTTTAGTGTCCTGCAGGGTTTACAAGTTTCTGGGCTCAAGCTGATCCACAGCTCTGCAGGAGAGGGTCACAGTGTCCTTAAGCAGACAGCAGCAAATGCTCACAGCTCTTACACACTCAGCTGGGTCAACATGAGACACTGACACACACACACACATGAGTGGACACAGGTGTACACACATGACCAGACATCGTGGATGGCCTCAAACAAGAAGGAGAAGGTCAACCTTAAAATAGCTGGTGGAGTTACACTTTTCTTACACTGAACTTTTCCCCCCTCTGTCATTTCAGGCAGACACAGTTTTTAACATGATATCGCCCTCTAGTGGAGATGAAAGGATCTGCCGTTTTATGACTCCACCCTCAGGGGGAAATACTGCTGCGTCTGTACATGATGCTGGCTAATTTGACCAAATATGGAGCAGAAGGAGGGCTTACTGATTTAACTGGGCAACAGCGCAATAATATAATAATTAAATCTATGGATAATTGTCTCATTTGCAACATAAAGGAGAGCAGATATATGTAACTCATAGTCACGTGTGTCCAAATTTGTCCTAAATACCAAACAGCTGTCTGGCAGGTACCAACACATTTTTATTTTATATAGACCTGTGATTTTATCAGTATTATATCATATTATCAGATCATAAAGTGTGACCCCTTTCATTACTCATTAATTTGATCCAGCTCTACTTTGAATGTAGATTCAGCAGATTATTTAATGTATTTTGTACATCCCTGTAGGCCTTGAAATGCTTTTATGTGCAATAATTCTTTATGTTGAAGATAAGATTAAATTATATCAAGAACAAAAGTGCCTGCTGTGAAATATGTAGAAATTTGTCCATTATACTGATGCATTTTTGCACTCTACTGTGTACTGTATAACAATTAAGCAAAAACAAGAAAATAATGAAACCATTTTGTACACATACATTTCTGTATTATGATAATAAAGTATGAAATAGAAATCCTTGACTGGCTGCTACCTTGTCTGTTCTTGAAGAATCCTGATCATCTCCGTTTACAGGTTGTACTTCCAAATTAAGATGGGTTATATTTCTCAGGGAAGGGGACATGTGTGTTCCTATTTGTTGTGACTAAATGATTTACAGCAAACAAAGAAACCAGAAACAACTTCACATACTCCCTGCTACTATCATTAAGCATGGCATGTTGGAGATGATTAGTGCTACTCTTTTTCATTGTGATAGAAAATTACCAACAAATACAAACATTTACTTAATTAGGTGGATTTGGTTGTTTCCAAGTCCTTGTCACCTGCTCCCTGGCTGCCACACGAAATATGTGATTTTTATCTTTCCTAGTAAATTAATACCACCCTGAAATTACAGTTATAGAGGTTCTTTCAAGTCAAAGATTTAGAAAGATCTCCACTCAGTTCATTAGGAAAAATAATGGCTATAATAAAAGTGGTTGCAACAGTTCATTCGCTGTTTATTTCGACACAAATAAGCCTAATAGGCGCTGTACTGCAAAACAAAGCTATAATTACTCTCTTACTGCAATTTCAAACAAGCAGATTGTCGTAATACTACCATTTACCTCATGTTCCTTTACCTGGATAAATGATTTAACCTTTATTAAAGAACGGCTTGCTTCCCCTCTCGCAAACCCAGCGTACTTCCACTTCGTACAGGCTGAGATGAGGTTAAGGATGCACTTAACACTCACCCGGTGAGGTTTGCGGGACATTTATTACTCTTCGTAAGTGCTTTTCTCCACAGTGAGCTCTAATATTCATAAAAGGCCAATGCCAGTCATTCCTCGGACGCGTTCCAACTCGCTGAAGCGCACGTCGGAATGTGCTCCTGCCTCCACCCTCCGATACGCACATTACGGACAGATGTTTGCAACTAGTCAGGGTGGAGTTGCGCTTTTTACGTTGAAATTTCCACATCCTGTTCTCAGCAAAAAGCAGGCGACAGGCGCAGTAGCCAATCAGCTTTGAGGAACTCAGTCCCTGGACCAATCAGAAGTTCACTAAGCCGGGACTTGTGTGACCTGTGTAGCTTGTCCGTATACTGTACCGCTCAACATTTCTTGTGGAAATCTTGAGACAGCACAACAACCAGGCCATAGAAAAGAGCATACAGTTTCAGTTTTGACGGTAAGTAAAGTCTATTTAATCAGTGTTGTTTTCATAAAGTTAAAGATGAAAAAATACTTCAGTTTAGCTGTTTCTTCGATATAAAAGGCGGCTGCAAGTTACTTCCTGCTCTGACAAGGCCGAGATCCCAAGTTACATTCTAGCTCTCTTTAGCTAATGTTGTGGGCGTAAAAGTGTAACATTTGCGACTGATTTGCCCTCTTATTCTTACTTATTTTGCGAGTTTGTTCAATATATTAAACTTTCAACACCTTTATAATTTCAGTTTGCGAATTTGACAGAAAGCGGTTGACTGTACTGCCGAACATACCTAAAACCACACAGTGCGGGGCTGTGTTTCAACTGGACAAGGGCTAGCTGTAAGATTGACAAGTTCAGTTTTTCATGAAGACGTTGATAACCCTGACACAGTTGGTGTCAAAATACGTCCAAACAACGTGCCTGTCAACAGAAGGAAAAGTGCAGACACTTGAATCCACCCTTTAACACTTGTATCATCATGACCTCACCAGTCTCTGAGCCCCAGCGTTAACATAAAAAACTTGTAATTAGGCAGCCGAACTGGGCAATGGGAAACACTGCAGGGTATACTTACAGTAAGCTAAATTCTGCCTGCCTGCACTGTGCTGGTAACAAGGAGAGTCTGCAGTTACTGCAAATCTCTGAGCGTCTGTGGGAGTTGTCAGTTTCTGAACAGATTCCATATGGCACTGTAGAGTTACTGCAGATTGTATGGGGAGTTAAATTTAGAGCTACAGCAATGAATTGGTTAGTTGATAGAAATAAAACTACCCACCAAGTATTTAGGTTGATTATCTATTAATCGTCATTTTTCATACAAAAACATCAAACATTTGCTAATTTAAACTTCTTAAATCTAAGGCTTTGCTGCTTATCTTTGTCATTTATGAGAGTAAATGAAGAGACTCTTTGTTTTGGACTGTTGATTGGACAAAAGAAGCAGTTTGAAGTAGGGTCTGACCGATACTGGATTTTTTGGCTGCTACCGTTGTTAAAGAAAACAAAAATTCTGATATCGTTATGTTGGCTGGTATTCTTTATACAGAACATAATATATTTTGCAATGATCCCCCTAAAATCGTCAACACTTGTGACAAAGATATGTATGATATATTTTATAGTTTAAGAATAAACTTTTTTGTCCAAAACGATATCAGTGGACTGAAACAGTAAACTCTCAGTGGTATTTTTAATAATTATAAATAATAAAAGCAAATAGAGCAAAATATATGAATATATGAAACCTAAAGAAAAAGAATTGAATATACATAAGATGCTGTCTATAAAGATAACAAATGAACGCAATCTGCATTCTCTTCAATTCTGCATTTCAGTATGTACGTATATTGCTGTGATAGGCCAATATCGGTTGGGTTCTAGTTTGCAGACATCGCTTTGGGCTCTGGGGTATTGTGATGAGCATTTCTTACCTTTGACATTTTATAGACTAAATGATTGATCAATTAATCATAAAAATGCAAACTAATTGATAATGAACATAATTGTAAGTTGCAGCTCTACTGTGATTTGCTCATTACAGATTGAAATATTAACATTACTGTATGCAAATGGTGTACAAATCTTTTTCCCACTTCTTTTTATGTTGAGTCTTTGTTGTGAATGAACTCCTGCACATTCGTGTGCAGTATTACATTTATTTGTAACATTTCGGTACTAGATCATCATCCAAAACGCTCTCTTACACACCTTAGCAAATAGATGTGCAAAGGTCTTTTGTTGTGAACTTTCTGGTTTCACATCAGCTGGGTGGATGGATGTTTGCTGAGTAGAGCAAAGCTTTAGTTTTGCTTCTGCTTTAGCTCTGTCTGCCGCAGTGTTTATTTATACATGTATGTCACATGAGCGTATGGCTTATTCAGGCATGGAAGTAACTACTTTATGTCATAAACCAGTAAAAAAAAAAAAAAAAAAAAAAAAAAAATACCCATCATAATTTCCCAGAACCCATGGTGACATTTTTAATTTATTGTTTTGTCCAAATAGACCGTCCAAAACACAAAGAAATTCAATTTACAGTGATATAAAACAAACAAGCAGAAAATCCTTTCACTTGTGAAGCTGGGACCAGCTGTTGTTTGGCATTTTCAGGGTCTCTGCAGGACTTGAAAAGTCTAAAATCCACTAATCTGATTTTTAGGCCTTAAATGGCTTAAATGTCTTAATACAGTTTAAACAAGTTTTAAAAATTGATTGAATTATGAAGTCAACATCACTCTTATAAAGCTGCAGTAATTTCTGTCTTTTAAATTTGTATCTTGAGAAAAAAATTGTATTACTCACACTGCAATTAATGCAAACCCAGTTTGCATTTACATTACATTTACTTTTTTGGCAGTATGGTTGTGAAATATGTTTTGAATTGCATTTATAATGGTCTTAAAAAGATCTTAAATAGTCTTAAATTTAACTTATTGAAACCTGCAGAAACACCGCTTTTTTTGGCAAATGACTTTGAACGATCAATCCATTATAAAGTAGTTATTTGCCAGTAGACTAACTGAACTCTCCTTTTATTCTTATCACCATATGTAGATAATACATCCCAGCGCTGTCTTTGTTATGTTTGTATGTCTTTGGCTCAAATGACCCACCTTTTCTTCTCCCTTCAGGGTTGGGACCCCCGACCCACAATACCCCACCATGCCTCTGGTTACGAGGAACATAGAACCGCGGCATGTATGTCGCCAGACCATCCCTTCCAACATCCGCAGTGAGCTGGAATGTGTTACCAATATCAGCCTGGCCAACATCATCCGCCAGCTCGGCAGCCTCAGTGAGTGTCATTATGTGTGTAGTCGGGTGTCATTATGTCTGTCATTAAAATAAGGTGTGAATGGTTAATAACACGTGGCATGAATGTATTTGCACGTGTATTCAATGTTTTATTTTTGTAACAGAGTTGTGAATATGCATTTATTGTGCATGTGTGAGACAACTACATGGTAGCTGCAGGTCCTTACAAAGTCATAAACTGTCTTAAATTCACATTTACTAACACAAGCCTTTAAAAAGTATTTAATGGTCTTAAAATCTGTTTGGGAAGGTCTTAAGTGTTTATTTATTGAATGCTGTAATGGTAGTCTAAAATGGTCTTAAATTCACTCCAAGTGCAAGAGATAAATTTGAATGCCTCTTGTTATCCTGTTATAGGTTTTTTAGGTTTTTGCTTATGAATGTCTTTGGACAAATGTTCTTTAACTCAGCCAGTTATTGTTATTTGCCTTACTTCTAATTTTGAACTGGCAGTATATGTGTTTACTCAGGAGAGCACCTACATTTTCACATTTGATCTTTAGCTTTATTGCAAAATTGGTCTTAAATTTAATTAAACAGTGGAATTAAAAAGTCTTAAAAGATCTTATGTTTAACTTGCTGATATATGTAGACACCTAAAATATTGATGAAAATTCTAAATCTTTCTGTGTGTGTATAGGCAAATTTGCAGAGGATGTGTTCGGGGAGCTGTTTGTCCAGGCTGGAGAATTTGCTCACAGAGTAAATACACTGGGAGAACGAGTGGATCGTCTGCAGGTTAAAGTCACCCAGCTGGACCCCAAAGAAGAGGAGGGTAAGTACTCCCACATGTGCCTGTTACTGTGACTACTAATTCCAATATAACATAAAGTTTAACATTTCCAGTTCAATCAGTAAAACCAACTTCAGTTAACACTGAAAATTAAAATGACCGGCCTAATGAAATAACATTCTGTCTGTTTGTCTCTCAGTCTCTCTGCAGGCCATCACGACCCGTAAGGCCTTCCGCAGCAGTCTGACCCAGGACCAGCAGCTGTTCACCAGGCCGTCTCTGCCACTGCCTGTACAGGACACCTATTCCGTCTGTAATCCGCCCCCACCACTCAACCAACTCAGCCAATACCGGTAAGACTCAGCAGTTGCACAGATGCACATCCATGGCTCACATTCATTCCCTGGAGTATGACATGCAAGGAATGAGAAGAGATCACATGCATGCACACATGGAAAACCACGTGCATATTATATTTTTGTCATGATAATACATCATTTAAACCCACCTCTCAGATGCGCTTTCAAACCTCATCAAGAAGTGATTTTAGAATTGTGACTGTTATCTTAATGAGGTTCAGTCCCCAATTAAAGAATTACAATTTTATTGATGCCAAATATTGCCAAAATGTCAACGTTCAAAATGTTCAGGACAGAGTCTCGCATAGGCCCAGTTTTACAAAACCACACCCTGATAATATAAGTCCTGTAACTCAGCAGTCCTGTGACTTTATATGACTATATTTTCTACCTGTTATACAACTCTTTATTCTTGGACCCAGTGCAGGACATGCAGTCCACGTTTGCATAATCCTTGAGATTAATCATGCTGCAGCAGTAATCTATTCTGTTGTTTATTATTGTGTCAACATATGAAATATTGTGTTGTAATCAACACTTACCTGTTATTGCTGGTCTAAAGAACCAACATAATCACAAATCACACTAAACACTCTTAAGGCAAAAGGAACTGACTCATTTATATTAAATGTAAACGTCTGTCCGCTTATAAGTATACTCCTTCACTGAATCAGATCAGTGCTGAAGAAATTTCGTGAGGAGAATAATAACTGTGTCTCACCACCCAGCTGACACATATCAGTGAGATCTTGAACATTAATTAAGCACAAGGCATGTCATGTCATGTGAAGTAAGATTAATTAGGAACCAGAACACAGCCAGAGCACAGTGGCATCCATGATAAGCAGAGCGAGAGCATAACCTTGTCCAATATTGTTATAAACAGTCTCTGTGACTGATTTGAATGTGAAAGTGTAGTGTTAATTGGATCATGACAGATCTTTACAGAATATGGTGCATTTGATCACTTTTTGCATGACAGGTAGAATGTGATGACAGGAAAAAGCCTGTTAGTAAAAGTTTTTTGGCTTGCTATGATATTAACACATACTGTAAGGCAGATCAAGATCTGTCTGCAGACACTCTTTTTAATTTACATCTGTGGGCTCAAGATAACATGAAGTGTAATTATAGTGTTGGTGAATGGTTCTCTACAGGGACGATGGGAAGGAGGCCCTGAAGTTTTACACTGATCCCTCCTACTTCTTTGACCTGTGGAAGGAGAAGATGCTGCAGGACACCAAGGACATCATGAAGGAGAAACGAAAGCACAGAGTGAGACACACAGACATGACAGTCATTGAGTTCAAACAAATGGACAATAGTGAGCACAATAAATGAAAGTATCTGGATCCAACTCCTTTTCTCTGTTTCCTGTCTGAGTAGAAGGAGAAGAAAGACCATCTGAACCAACGGACGCTCAATCCTAGGAAGATCAAGACCAGGAAGGAGGAATGGGAGCGGCGTAAGATGGGAGAGGAGTTTGTGGTGCCGAAGAATGATTTGATGTAAGTTAAGAGATTGAGTGACGTGTGGTGAAAGTCACCGCAGGTTGATGGAGTGTGGATTGTTGAAACAGCAGCAGAGTTGTGGTCATCCACAGACCCAAGAGGCTTTTAAATGCTTTTCAGCAATAAGTAAAAAAAATGACTTGATGAATTCATTATTTTTCTCTCAAGTTAAGGGGATAATTAGTATAAATTGAAGTGGGGTTGGATGAGGTACTTATCGATTGTCAGTGTATTAGCTACAGTAGACGGTGGTCTGCACACCCCCAGTTTGGAGAAGCAGAGAGAAGTACCAACATGGAAGCTAAGCATTGTACTGCTGTGGATGGAGAGAGCAGCAAAACCTATTTTAGCTACTTAAAGGTCCACCTAAAAACATGTATCAGTTTAAATGAGCCCTATGTTTAGAATATTTTCACCACTTTACTTTGCTGTCAGACATTCTTTTCTGACAGGGAACTGTGGTTATATATGGCAAATATTACTCTCTCCAAAGCAACCAGATTATATTAGTGAAATCAGTAATTTTACCTTGGAGAACATGTTAGTTGCTGGCCTGTTTGTGTTATGGTGTGACTTCTGTGTTTTGCGAGGTAAAATGACTCCTAGTCATTTTAGTGTATGCTAAACATAGTATACACTAAAACTGATATTGATTATTTTTTAGGTGGCTAAAATACCTTTAATTACCGACCCCGAGCACAGCAGTTGCGTTGCTTTGCTTCCATGTTGGTCCTCCTCTCCTAAGAACCTCATACAGCCAAATAATCAAATAATCCAAAATAGTGGCACCCTGGTAGCTCAGTTGGTGGAGCATGCGCACCATGTACTGAGGCTGAGACCTCTGCAGTGGATGTGGGTTACATTCAAGCCTGCAGCCCTTTGCTGCATGTTTCCCCCCTGCCCCCCACACACACACAACTACAGCAATGACTTTGTAATTTTTAAAGAACTAAAATAAGAGTGGCACTCATTAAAAGAGCACAAAATTATAAAATACTAAAAGAGATGGTAGGTAAAGAAATTAGTAAAACAAAGTACCAAAAGGTGGTATATTAAAAGGAAAACAGTCCAGAGAATAAATGACAAATAAATAAGTAAATAATAATAGATAAAATAAAAGGATATACCTTCTAGGAAAACAGATTAAGATGGATAAATAATATGCAATAGTAATAATTGTAGTTGAGTAATATTTTTCTTAGCAGGAACAGAAAGTAGAGCATTACAGTAATCAGTTCTGCAGGTACTAAAAGCATGCATGAGTGTCTCTGTGTTGGGTTGAGGGAGAAAGAGTCGCACTCTAGTGATGTTTTTTAAGATGATAAAATGCAGTTGTAGTTATGTTTCTAATATGTGGCTCAAAACTAATATCTGAATCAAAGATGACTCCGTTTTTTACTTGTTTACAGGTTATAAGGCCAGTGATTGCAGTTTTGCATTGAGTTTCTCTCTCTGAGCTTCAGGATCAATAATTAAGACCTCTGTGTTTTCCTGGTTGAGCTGTGGAAAGTTTTCTGCCACCCATGACTTTATATCTATGATACAGTTGAAAAGCGCATCAATTGGCCCCGAGTCATTAGGGAACACGTCAGCATAACTATGGAAATTTATGTCATGTCTCTTGACGATCTTACCAGTGGGACACCACAGACAACCAGACAGGTATTTTTAACTGTGTGAGAGATCATAAAACCATTTGACTAAATAAAAACAAGCTTAAATTTTACTTAAAAATGGCAGATTGGACACAGGTTGGTAGTTGTTGAGCTACTAAAGCAGTCCTATCAATGAAGGCATAAAAAGATGCCCCCAAAATAATAATAATAATAATAATAAAAGAGATTAATTATCCAAACTGTCCCTGTAATACAGTAAAAGTACAGAATGGGCATTCTCATAGTGAGTGCCATTCTCCCCTGTCTTATCAACTGATCTGTACACAGTGATATTGGTGGTATGTCCTGTCTGAAAATGTTCTCATGGGGTTGGGTGTAGGGCTGGCTGTCATTGGAAAACTGCAGTAAACAAATGTATGAGTCACACCAGACCTTGGGGTGATTTTAAAGAGTCACATTGGAATTGACTCTGTTGCTGTTTTTCGTTGTGCATTATTTATTCTGCAGTGTACTGTTTTATCAAATGAACAGAAAAATTAAAGAATATAGATAATTAGAAACAAAAAGGACAGAAAACAACAATAAATACTTACACTTTTCTGTACACATATGGTCTGTAGTATTCATCGCAGTGATAATAATTATATTTATGTGATTTTATTTTTTTATTTACTGTAATTACAGTTTTGCTACAGTAGTGTTTTGATGAATAGAGCAATACACTAGTGTAATAATACAAAAGTTCAATATTGTGCATTGCTGTGTGAGTCTATTTTTAAAAATTATTTACAATTTCATTCAGCGGTTTGTTCGTAACTCAGTCACAAGCCAGAAAAACTTTTCTGTTTTCTGCCGATCTCTGACTGCTGTGGCAATGACTGCTCTTCGTGTTATTTTAATAGCTGCATCAACCACATGTGTCAATGTCATTATTTGTGTCTTCTGCTTTCAGTGCATTTTTGATACTTATTTTAAATCTCTTCAGGGTAATTTCTCATTTGCATGTCTGGGTCTCAGTGCTAAGAGAGGACATACTTTACTTTGGCCTCATAGTGATGTCTTAAATGTGTTTTTAGGAATTCTTCTGAGGGTCTGAATGGCAGTATTGGATCTGGAGAAGGCTTCACTTCTGAAGGCCTTGAGCTGAGTACCTCCTCCTACAACTATGACCCTGGCTCCCCTCTCTCTCCTGGCATCGATGACAGCCTGCCTCCTCCACCTCCAGACATGGCGTAAGTATAGCATCTTGCATATAAGCACCCACATGCTGCCAACACACTACCGCCCCTGCCAACATGGGCTGAGCGCACAGCTACTCATGTCCTGTACAGCTGCACTGCAGTCCTAAACGTTCAAGATTACAGGATTCAACAGTACAGAAATAGGTCTTAATCCTGCTGTTCACTTTCAGCTTGTGATTCTTTAAGGGGCTGAGGACCACAAAGGTCTGTGGCACTCTGCCAGGGGGTCGGTGAAAAGTTTTCAGATTCATTTGTCTTAAATTATCATGATATAAAAAATGTATTTATTTAGTAATTTATTTTACAAAATACTTCAGAGTTCAATCAGTATCTTTAAAATGTTTTAATCTAAAATGTGTAAAATTGCTTTCCAATCTAACCACTCTTAACTCTCACCCAATAATTGTAGGAACCATCACTCTCTTTGTTTCTGTTATGTTGTTCTTTCACATAATTATGTAGAAGTGTTTAAAAAAAAAGGGACCTACATAAGGGGCTCCCCAATATATTTTCTATTTTATAAGGGGTCCTTGGCTGAGAAGAAAATTAAGAAATTTTGCTTTCATAAACATTACCGTCTGAGACTGCAGCTGCAAAGATATTAAAGGGGTAGTTTGGATTATTTGAAGTGGAGTTGTTTGAGCTACTCATCCATAGTCAGTGTGTTGGCTACAGTAGATGGAGGTCAACGTGCCCCCAGTTTGGAGAAGCAGAGAGGAGCACTAGCATGTAAACAAAGCAATCAACTATTGTGGATGGGGTCGGATGCAGAATGAATTTTAGCCACTTAATAAAGGGTCTAAACCAATCATTATCAGTTTAAGTGTATGCTATATTTAGATTATTTCCACTATTAAATCTTGTTGTCAGACAGCTTTTTTGACAAGTAACCGCTGTATAAGCCATATATGGCTCTCTCCAAAGCAACTACAGTCTTTAAGGAAAAACAGTCATTTCGTCTCACAGAATTAGGGAGTAGCTGGACTACAACTGCCTCGATCAATTAGTTTGTTTGTGTTATTGTGTGACTTTGGTGGATCTTAACTAACCTGTAACAGCACTGAAAATCACACAATAACACAAATAAACAAATCGATAAGACCTTTCTAAAATACTTTTTGTTGCTGACTCTGTTCACAGTAGTTTATTACTTAGCCTCTCTGCTGGTGCTCCTCTTTACTTGTCTGAACTGGAGGCATGTTGACCAGCATCTACGACATTTTGTTATTTAACTCTTGCTCATTTCTAACTTCCCTCTGTCACTTGCAGATATAATGACGGACAGTACGGAGCTCCAGCCCCGAAGCGTGTCAGCATGCTGAGTCCAAGCCACCCACCTCCTGCTCCACCCATGGCCTCTTCTTTACCTAACTCTCGCCCCACCCTCTCCCCTCCCCCTGCACCTCCTCCCCCTCCTCCACCCTCTGGCTTTGGGGCTCCTCCACCTCCCCCTGGCTTCGACACCCCACCTTCCCCTCCTCCGCTCTCCACCTCACCCTCCGCCTATCCCTCCCCACCTGCTCCCCCTCCTCCACCCACTATGTCCGCTGTTTCCCCTCCTCCTCCTCCGCCTATGCCTGCAGGTGGTGGTCCACCACCTCCGCCTCCACCACCGCCTCCCCCTGGCCCTCCTCCTCCTCCATCCTTGAACAGCTCTGCTCCCCTTCCTCCCTCTGGTGGTGGTGGGGTATCCAGCTCTGCTCCCAAACCCCAGCCGGAGCCTGCTGATGACGCTCGCAGTGACCTGCTGCAGGCCATCCGACAAGGTAACAAGAGACAGATCAATACAAAATAGATTTTCTCTGTGCTCGCTGCTGATTAGATGAATCAGCTGAAACTGTCACACTTTATAATAAGCATCATTAATAAATGGCAAATTGATCGTGAATTTAACTTAGTTGTTATTTTACCATCAACAAACAGTGAAAATATTGTTTACTAAGCATAAGTAATATTATAATTTATGTTGTTTTATCATGAGTTTGTGTAACATAAAATAAAAGTTAGCTGATAAGAGATGGTAAATTACATTCTGATTACATTAGTAAACTATATTATTGTCGCACACATAACAAAAAAGTCTAAAACTGTATCAATTGAAGCATTACTAATATTAGTAAACATGAGTTCTTTTTCATTTTTTTATGATTATTGTAAAATGTTACCTAAGATACTTAGCAATTATATAACTTTCAATCATAATTTGTAATGATTGATTGTAAGGACTCTATTGAGTTTTAGCGTGATAATATTTTGTTACATCTTTTGCACACTCCTTTATCTGTTACTGACAGGTGCATATAATATGTTAAATCTGTCCATTGTGCTAAAATATATGATATACACTATGTTTGTGATGGGTTAGGTGAAATGGTTGAAATGAATCAAGTACATTTGTATTATACTCAGTAAATCTCTCAAGTACTTAAGTTTTTTTTTGTTTCATGCTGCTTTATACTTCTTCACTATATTTCAGACAAATATGTAACTTATACTATTGGGTTTGCACTATTTGGTGCACCCCACTTTGGGGCCTGCATGACATACAAACAAAACAGGAACAGACTCATCTTTCACCACTGGTTGGGCGCTAAACATGAATTTGTTTTTTAAATTTTAGCTCCTTGATCACCACAAGATTGTAACTTGGTAATCAGTGATTTGAAGACGTTTCACTGAACAGGTTGAATTGCTGAAAACATCATTGTGTACTAACATATCACAGGGAGTCTATGACTACTGACTAGGCATGAAGTACTGTGCAGACGTTGTCAGGTGCAGACACTCACTTGCTGTCCTCACTTACTCCCTTTTAGGTTTCAACCTGCGTAAGGTGGAGGCACAGCGGGAGCAAGAGAAGAGGGATCATTTTGGCAACGATGTGGCCGCCATCCTGTCCCGCCGTATTGCTGTAGAGTGCAGTGACAGCGAGGACGACTCATCAGAGTTTGATGATGACGAGTGGTCCGAATGATCGCCTTCACTACCACCTCTGTATCTTTCCTCAGACGACTTCAGTGTATTTCCATTTAGATTTCATTCTTAAGTTCCAGTGAAGCAGGGGTCCATATTCTGCCAGATTTGTACAAGCGACCTATAGTGAATCACATTCCTTGACCCATTTATTTTTATTTATCCAAAATTATTCAGATCAAAGGTGCAAAAGTCCAAAGATTGAGTAAGAGTGTGAGTGTGCCTGGCTGTGTCCCACTGTGCCTTTTCTTTCACTGGATGACACAGCGCTATTATTGATGTGAGAGTGTTGTGGGATGTGATGCACATCTCCGTGCATAAACGCATCACCTCTGTCTTTATCTCAGTGTCTATTAGACTGAGCTGTCCTTTGCTGCCGGCCAAATGTCTGATTTTATCTGCTTTACTATATTATAGCAAAGAGTAAGAGAGAGTGAGTACACACGCACGGCGTCTTCCAAACAGTATTTGTATGTACTCATTGGAAAGACACAAGGTCATGATGTCAAAACATTCTTGCTCATTTATAGATTATATGATATAGATGTAAAGTTTATATTACATATTGAATCATATCTACTAAAGATAATTAATGTAATCTGTTTATGTCCCTTAAAGCACAATGTTGTTGTTTTTTATCACTTTACTTTCCTCACTTCTGTGGTTGTCATGGGAACAGTTGACTTGTGGAAAAGATGGTTGTAGCTTTTATAAACAAATTGATGAATGAATTATTCAGCGTGTTTGGGGATGGATTGGCTCATGGCAGACACCTGGGGTGTTTGATGAGATCACCGTACTGAACATATGCAAACATTTAACACAATTATGATTCATTTTGTTCTGTGTACTGTTACGTATTTCTTCCTGCAGTTTTTGTTTTGACCTTTTCTGAGGATGAACTAGGCTCTGATGCTTTAAACAAATAGTGTGGGTTATTTGAAGTGGAGTTATATGAGGTACTTATCCATATTGGCTACAGTAGATGGTGGTCGGAACACCCCAAGTGGAGAGTCCCAGCACAGAAGCTTTTGGAATATTTTCACCATTAACCTTCCCATCAGACAAACTTTTAAGATGGGAAACCATTGTTATATAGCAGGGTATCTGCAGTACCTTTAAAAGTCTAAACTCCAGTGATCTGAAGTTTAGGCCTTAAATGTCTTAGATATGATTTTGATAAAAAAACCCATCAT
>JAJHUR010087005.1:0-18336 GCA_027495735.1 Lutjanus campechanus
TGAATATAAATCACAAAAAACAATTTAAGTTTGAATAACCTACTTTAACAAGGTCAACAATTATATTGTGAACATCCAATTAATCGTCCACCCATTATTAATAGACAATAGACATGATAGACTTCACCGCTTAATCACAAAAAGCCAAATTTCCTGTTCTAACAGACAACAAAACAATGAAGTATAGTTTTTACATGCAGCTCACTGCTCCCTCAAACACCACAATCACTGCCAGACCCACATACAAAAAGGAACGCTTGCTCTCTGGAATAGCAAATCCTGACCTACTCAAAGTGTCAGAAAACACAATAAACGGTGCTACAAAAAGCCCAGCAGAAAATTTGCAAAAAGACAGTTTTTACAATAATAGATTACGCCAGTTTACAATGATAACAGTGGCAGATTTTTACCACTCAAAATTTAACATCATTGTTGAAACAGTGGGTCTCACACAGAGGTAAACAAAGGCAGCGTTCTCATTTCTAGACAATAACTGTGGATTTTGTTGGCTGAAATGAAAACTGATTTCATCAGCTGTGAGCCTTTAGCTAACAGATCTAACAGAACTAAAACTGGGAGTTGCTTGAAAACTCCTTCTCCTTCTCCAGCTTCATTTTTAATGTTTCCAGCTAATTTCGTTGCACATGTTACAATGACAATAAAGATTCTATTCTATTCTATTCTGTTCTATTCAACAAGAAGCCTTTCACAGCAGTCATTCCGATGTTACACTCCATTACGCATACAGACTGGGTTGCACCAACAAAGATTAATTGAATCTAAGATCAGTTTGAATCAACGTTTAGCAAAACTACATTTAAAATTAATCAATTCAAATTTAAAACAGCTGCTGCGCCTCATTGCAGGATGTCAGCTGGATCAACAGGGCTCTGAATTGTCAGGTGTTTTGGACACTGCAGGAAGGAGCTCAATATCACCTCTTGTCTCCACTTGGTGGTGCTACAAAACACCCAGCAATTATACATTATGTTACATAATATCAAGTGTAAACCACACTGTGAAAATGTCATGTAAATCAAATTATTACTGTCACACAAGGCTTACTTCCTGTTGCCAGTGAGTGGCGCAATGACTATGACTCCTAATTGGCACATGGATGTCCTCAGGCCAGGACACTGATTAAACATGTGAAATTCGGGGCAGACTAGACAATGTACACTGAAGTTACCGCAACTTCCTATTTCATGGCAAAACTTTGACATTTTAGGCCATGCCACAGAAACAATGTTCAATAAAGACAGAAGCTTTTAATAACTTTTAATCAAGAAGGTGTCTAGATTTCCACACAACAATCTTTAAGTCAACCAGATCAATTGTTGAGGAGAAGCTCATTATAATACGACACCTGGAAATTGCATTAAAATGGCAAATTAAATTCAAAACTGACTTCCTGTTGGATTTAGGGCAGGGGTATTCAATGTATTTCAGGCTGGAGAATCCTTAGCTTATACAAAGATGGACCATGGACCCCATAATACATGCATTTCATTTTTAAAGACATAATTTATTGCAGTATTTTGGGGTCTTCTCTTATTTAGCTGCGATGGCTAATGTTAAAGCTGTTAGCCTCACCCTCTGCACATTCACTGGTGGTTTCTGAGTTGGACAGTCTGTCAGAGTCTCTTACACCTGAAGTTACAAAACAATCCACTGTGGCTCTTGGGGTAATAATACAGCTAATTGACCAATATATGTTTCAATGATACATAACTAATTGGCCTTTATGGATTAGTGCCAAATATGGATAAGTGCCGATTTAGTAGGTTAGCTAGCTCACATGATTGCACAAGGATTCATGGGTAGCCTTTTGTCAGTGTTGCTTAAATTAAATGCTTTTCACATCATGGTTGCTCACAGAATGATGGGAAAAAAAACATTATTGCTCAACCTTTTTATACAATAGTTTGTTTTGCTGCTGTTACCACCATTAACTGCATAATGGTGTCAAAACCGTTTAATGTTGATTCATATTTCCTACCAATCAGGACTGCAAACACCAAGAAAATTTTCTTTTTAAATTACACAGTGACAGTTATATTACTGCTTTTACCTTCAAACAAAAGATGAGAATAAATTCCCTTCATTGAACGATTCAATAAACTAAAATTACGGCACGGTATTAAATCGTAGGATCAAATAAATTTACTCTTCATCTATCAACTTCAATCATGAGGGCTGCATTAATCAAAGTAATGATCAAGGGGGGTCATTAACTACATTGGGGACCAGCATTTTTCTAAGCGATCTCTTTCAAATATTAGGCATGGTTTTCCAATTATTGCATACGATTTTCACTTTCTCACAATTTTTTTTTTTTTTGGCTATTTAAGCATGAACAGGCTCTTACAGATGGGGAATCCATAATAACTAGATACCGTAGCAAACTAAGCTCCTCCACTGAGGCAGGTCACTGAGGAGTGATAGCTCAAATTTGTAATTCATTTCACTGGCATGAAATATTAAGCAGCTTTAACCAGTTTTGACACCATTATGCAGTTGCGCCATTATTTAGCATGCAACAACTGTAGTCACTGCAATTGTGGATACTACAGGTCAGACAATTCTGGAGCAGCAAAACAAACTTTTTGTGGTTTTAATAAAGACATCAGGCAATTACTGGGCTTTCCATCATTCTGTGAGCAACAGTGATGTGATTTAATGCGGCACACAGCTTGAGTTGGTTACCTGGCTGAGAGAAGTTGTGTGCAGCGTGTGAGACATGAAATCTGTCACCTGCAGCTCACTGTGGCTGCTCCTGACTGTTCCATTACTGCCTGCAAATATTTCAAAGTGATCATTTTGTACCTGCACCTTTGATGAACAACAGCGGTAAAGTTAAGCCTACTGACAAAATCATTACATTTCCTGTGACTGCATCAAAATAAAAGTCAAGTCTTCTTTTGTCAGTTAAATCTTTTCAGTGTGAAGCAGCAGCAGTAGGGAATATTTAGTTTGCGTTTGCTGTGACATAACACAATGCTAGGCCTACCTTTTTACTCCACGCCTTCTGTTTCAGAGTTTCAAGCCAGCACCGCGAGACGACGCTGCCAGAAATCATGTGGCTCGCAATCGTGTGTCTAGATCTCTGAAAAGTTTGTGCTGTAACCCCAGCTCTGAAAGATCAGTCTGCAATACGGGCGCGAATACACATCAGCAAAAGTGTCAAAATAGTAGTTTTCAAAAACCATTTCCCCCAACAAATGCGCACCAGTTTTCAGATCACCGTTTACAAGCTTTCAAACCTGACAAACAAAATACACTGGGAAAACAGTGATAAAAGAGAATGAAAGCATGTTGGACAAACAAAAAAGACTGCTGCAGTTGTGAAGAAAAACTCAAATAAAAAAATGTTTGCAGAGATTTGATTTTTTTTTTTCAGCAAACATTATACAAGCCTTCAAACATTTATTTCAATTGTGCAAAACCTTTTAAAATTACATTTCAAGCTTTTCAACACTGAGTTTCAACCGCAATTTTTTTTTTCCTGTTTTGAATAATGGCATGATATTCATTCCACAGAAGAAATAAGGGCCAATACTACAACATTTAGAGGAAAGTAGGAGAAACAAGAGAAAGCAGTAGAAAGGAGGACATTATGTGAAGCATTAGGTTTGGTCACACCAGTTTAAACAGTATAAACCTGCTGCAGGTAGATGTGAACATTGTGGACGACAGGAAATGGTGGAAGGTCTGTGTATGAAGTATAAATCATCTGTGTTTGTTCACAATGTATGATGAAAAATACCAGTCACTTCGGTTCAGTTGTTTTTCTTCCTTGTAAACACAAAGGGTGACTGCAATTTGTTTCGTTTTGTTTTTTCTTTTTATCTTATCAAATAAACATTGTATCTATCATTTCTGTCTTAAACAGAAAAGCAACTGCAATCAGCTTGTTCCATTCTCAAACTTGTACAATGAAAATAGAAAAAGTAAGCCAAGAGCTGGAAGCAGAGGCAGCTGGCCTTCAAAATAAAAGTTGAGCGTTTTGAACAGTTTTGAAGCGTGTTGGCTGCAGCGGTCAATTTAAGGAGAGCTGAACTAAATAAATGCTGTTAGTCATGTGTGTAATGATTCATTATATTCTTCAACTTACTTATTAATTAAGGTTAGTTAGTTACTTAGCGTTGCGACCTGTGATAAGCTGATTTACTTTGATCTTTGACTTTAATACAGGCTCTGTTGTCACGACAATTATAATATGTTAACCCAGGTTAAGGCTCATGTCGCCTTGTGTGGGAGAGTGCACACTTACAGCAACTGCTGTATTGCAGGACATAGTTACAGTCCTATAATAGTTGTTTTTATTTTAGGCATTTAACACACAAATAAATATGAATGAAGAGATAGAATAAATATTACTGGCAATAAGTAAGTAGCCTGAAAATTAAATTTTAAAAAATTGACCATAGAACAATAACAATGAATTGGCATTTATCATAGAATGTACATTTACTGCACAGTACCAGTCAAAGGGTTTTCTTTATTTTTATTTTTTTTTATAAGAGTGGATCAGATTATACCAACAGTGTGCAAAGCTGTTGTTCAAGCTGTTCTCGCTACTTTGAAGAATCAAAAATGTAAAACATCAAAGAGCAAAAAACTTTTGCACACTTGTAGGTCGAACAATATTAAAACTTTAATTGCAGTGCAGAAGACAGTGTGAGACCGTCTTTTATATTTCTCTTAAAGTCTTAAAAGGCAAAAACATATTTTGCCCTGTTTTCACATTTTTTGCTTACTACAAAATTCCATATTTTATCTTTTTTTTGTTGTTGTCCAGCGTTAATCTACAATGTAGAAAAATAATAAAAATAAAGAAAAAACATTGAATGCGAAGAAGTGTCCAGACTTTTGACTGGTACTGTATATTATTTGGTACAAGTAAATGAGTATATTCTATTTCAATAATGATAACAACATATATATTTATATACATCGATTCAGATCTGATCAAATTTTAGATTGGCCACATCTTACCATAATGTAATGTGAACAATACATAGGCAGTGGTAGGAAAAGTAAAGTAAAAGTAAAAGAAAAAAAAAACTGGTTTGAGGACACTCACATTCAGTTTAATATTTTTTCCACCCTCAG
Organism: Lutjanus campechanus; assembly: GCA_027495735.1. Lineage (NCBI taxonomy): Eukaryota > Metazoa > Chordata > Actinopteri > Lutjaniformes > Lutjanidae > Lutjanus > Lutjanus campechanus. Next base: position 5,116 of record JAJHUR010087005.1, read on the forward strand.
TTGAAATTTGAATAATAAATGCCAAACGCAAGGTCAGGCGCACGGACTGTGTGTCTCACTGCCTACGCCTGGTGTCTTTTTTAAGGTATCTGATGAAGGTAAACACAGCGGGTGGTGCAGCACTTCTCGTAACAGTCCTGCTGCCTTCAGGTGCTGTAAGGATTTCATGAGCTCAAGGAGAAGCTGACATATCTATGTATATACTGCACCTTAAAAGCCAGTAATCAAGTCAAGGTAAATTAACTTATCACAGCTTGCAACACGATATATAGCACAATGTTCACCTACCCAACGTAACAGATTAAGTAACCAAACCTTAATCAATAAATAAGTCTGATATAATGAATCATTACATACACACATGAATCACAGTACTCTTCGCACTCATTACCACCATTAACTTCTGGCTGCTTTGTGGGCCTTTTCCTTAACAAAACACTACAACAACTAATCAAAAAGTTAGCAAAACATTATATTATGTGCTAGCAGGCTGCTCTGTGTAGGGCCTCTGTGCAATGTTCTTTGGTGTATGTTTTTGTGTGTAAGGATGTGTTCACTGTAGTTTGATTATACAGCAGTGTGACCACGCCACATGTGTTGTCTTTAATGTCCAAGATAATTTTCTCCTGAGGGAGATGATAAAGCCTTATCTTATCTTAGCTTAGTTTATCTTAGCTTAAATTAGCTTAGCTTAACTTAGCTTGGCTTGACTTGGCTCAAAAAAAAAAGTTAACAAAGCATTAAATTTTTTGCCAGCTAGCTATAAAGTTAACAAAACTTTATATTGTTTGCTAGCTAACTAAAAAGTTAACAAAAGGTTACATTGTACCTGTGATTAATGGAGCAATATGGCCAATCAAACAGTAAAGAAAAAAGAGATATCCTGGCAGCAACAAGCAAACTATTTTAATGGGCCAACTGGAGTGAAAGAAATAAGAGATACAGTATAATGATTTAATGACCATGATTTAATCTGGTTTAACAATGAATCCTTGTTGTGTCATGCTGTGCTTCATCCTGTGTTACAAGCACATTAGTGTTTTAACCCAACAGTTCACACTCCATGTAATACTCAAAGTGAACTGGAGCAAAAAAGTCGGCATTCCCACCAGCTAACAGGAAGCAGCACTGTCAGTAAACATTAAAAGGGTTTTTTCCAAGTGTTGTCATGCAGTTGAACAAATGACACGTTCATGTTAGTGAAAAACATAATTGATTATTATCCCAGTGGTGAGCCAGGTACATATGGAGTCAACCAACATCATTTTGTGCATTTTATGTGGAACGCATTAGGCATAATTAGCAGCTATTTGATTGGCTGTAATCATTGGCTCTCAGCTTTAATCAGCTCACAGACAGTGTTGTTGTTTTTCCCCAGAAAATCCCTCACATTCCCTGACATTTTTTGACAAAGCTTTCTTTGCACAGACCAGCGTCCCGTGGAGTCAGTGTAATGGACAGAGAAAGAGAGAGAAAGAAGATGGTGACCTCCTCGAGGGGGCATCCTGACATCATCCACAGTGGCGGTGGAGACATGGTGCTGTCACAACACGCAGCGAGGGGGGGCTGGCTCGGTGTCACCAGCTCTGACACACTGGGGACTGACCCAAGCTGGAGCAATGACTGTGACAGTAATGGGACAGGTCTCTGCGAAAGGGAGGGTGTGGTGGAGGGAGCGGGATAGAAACAAGAGAAGGTGGAGGGGTGAGTGGTGGGAGGGTGGTATGTTGAGGATGATCAGAGAGACAAGGCATAAGACTAGACAGGAAGACTGCATCAGCGTGGATAGATTTAGCATTGTTTGGATATTTGAAGTAAAACAGTTCAGACCTGACAAGTGAAAAGTGAAGTGTAGCATTTTTAAACATAAATATATCATATATTTATGGTATTACAGATGCACAACGTTTCCTTCAGCGTCTGTAAGAGACGTCGCTGCCAGAAAACATTTTTTGTCACGGTTGTCACAGTTGAGTTAGGTTTAAAGTCGAAAAATAAGGTTTAGGACAAAATCATGGTTTGGGTTAAAATATGCATTTTACTTCAGTTGATTTAGATGGTAACACTTCATTCATATAATAACCATCATGAGTGTATTGGTAATTTGATAATTAATTAAATAGCTATTTTACTGTTAATAATGTTTGTTTATGGTTTATAAAGCAATTTTGCTCATAAAGCAGTTGTAAAGTTTTATAAACATCAGTTCCAACTTTACAATAACCATCCAGTTAATGTTTATAGAGGAGACAGTCTAACTCCCAACTCGTCAAATACAGCAGCTTAGCTATGACGCTGTATCCCTCTAGTGTCTGTTTTACATGTGCGAGGTCAAGTTAGTAATAATAAATATGAAACTTTGAAACAAGTTGGGTGGGTTTAGGCAAAAGAACTACTTTGTTAAGTTTAATAAACAAAATTGCTTGGGTAGATTTAGGGAAAAAAATCAATCTTTGTGTGATAATAAGTATGTTACATATGGAAGTTCACATACAGAAGATACAAATAAGTACAAGTAAGTACACTGTAAAAAAAAAAAGTTTTAACTTTAAAAAGTCAGTGGTCCTGGCTGTAATGATTCAAAATAAACAAACTTTTCTTGTCAAATGAACTTGATATTAATTCAGTTGTACTTGAAACAACAACTTTGCAGTGTTTTCATTATTGTGAAAACAAGCAACCATGATTTATCTGTGCAGATTATGTGTAGATTATCTGTGTGTATTCAAGATACACATCAAGTTTTCATCATACATATATGTTTGCTTCAAACTATAAAAGAAGTCTCAGGAGAGACCCTTCAAACAATGCATGCTGGGAACGCTATAATGCTGATCATGGCTCTTTAGAAACTTAATTTCATTAGTTGATTGAACTCAGTACACTCATGCAACTCATCACTTCAAGTCAAAAGACTTCAAGTTAGAAGAACTCTTAATAAATTCTGAAAGTAAATACAAAATTTGTTTAAGTTAATGAGAAAAGATTAGTTGATTTGACTAAATTCCTGTATTATTCTGCTTTTACAGTGTAAAGTATTATAATCATCAGTTGCATCTTTATAATAGCCATCAAAATAATTAACCAACATAATGTTAAAAATATATGGCCCACATTTCTCTAAATGATGATTGCTTAAAGTTTACAAATCCTTTGATATGAATATTCACTTTGTTTGTTATTTACCCTGCTTACATTTCACAATGGTACCTCACATTTTGAAAAAACAAAGCATAAAAACTAAATAAAGTATATAAAATGTTATAATGTGTGCAACAGTAAACTGTTCATTGATGAGACTGTAATTATGATCGTCTCTTATCAGCTATGATACAACATATAGTTCACACACTAATTATTCTGTATTACACATATATAATTTAAAACATTATTCAAAATTTAATTGTTTGCTAACAGTAAAATAACAACAATTTACTTTTTATTGATGATGGTTATTATAAAGTGTTACCTCCTGAGTAAAAGTCTTGTTTGATCCATTCATCCACCACGTCACCTACATATGTGGACTTTCTCTTTATGCTACGTCACCTGATGTGGATGGGTTTACACTGAAGTCATCTGAAAGTCCAGTGCGTCTGATACAGAAAAGTCATTATTTAAAGACCTGGGAATGGGGAGGAGGCATTATTTTTCATTTATAATTTTTGACCTTTGTTTTCTCTTCCATTTTTCTAGTTTGTTATGGGAGAGACACTGGTAGTCTTTGTGGTGAGGGTCTTATATTTCTATATAAATAGCATTTCTAGTGCAAAGCCCTAATTTTCTTTGATTCCCCAAGCAGATAATAAGCTTGTCCTCCTGTTTTATTACACACATTTCTAATGGGGCGTTGACACTCATTTAGTAGCCTCAACATTACCAGAATATGCATGTGCATGCTCAGCCACTCAGTCTGAGCCTATTTACTCTTTCAGGAAGAGACCGAGGCAGCTAGACTCCTATATGCATCCAGACAGACTACCCGGGGTGCAATGTGGAGGAAAGGGGCTTTGATTGTGATTTCTACGTGTGCACGTTCATGAGGCATTTGGAGGAAGGTTGCTTTTCAGTCACCCTCACTTAAAATGTTTTCTGCTGGTTTAAGAAGAAAACATCCAGCGATATATATATTCTTTTCCCTCTCAGTTGCTTTTTATTCTTCAGGCCCTAACAACACTTGTGAACCTACAAGGCAGGCATCTCTTAAATTGGTGTCACTTAGTCTGCCCTACAGACTCACAAGAGTGAGCAACTTGTGTTCGTTTCGGTCGATTCCAGATATCGTTTCCCTTTAAGGCGAACCTGAACTCTGCCTCCAAAACTTTTTTTTATTTTTTAGAATCCGTTTAGAAAAAGTGATCTTTTGCACATCTGCGTTCAGACAGGTGCATTGGAGAAGAAGTAATGAGAAGGTAGCTTGACCAGAACCTAGCCTCTCAGTGAATGTAAAGTGTTGACAGTGCGCCGGATATTTTGTTACTTGGAGTTCATTCGGGTCAAGAATGAATCAGCCAGATGTCTTCTAGCTTCCCCCGCATAACGAGAAGAGCAAGGAGAGGGTGCGCTGCTCGTGTCTCTCTCGTGAGTTAAATGGGCTCACACTGGTTGGCTGAACATGTACTGTATACTCAGCGTGCTGGAGTGGGTGGCTAAGTGAGGAAAAATCCATATGAACTATGAGCTATAGCTCACATATCATTTCTTTAGTTTCATCAAAAGGTTGCTGATGTTTTAAACGTGAAATCTGTTGGTAAGTACAAATAAATAATCTGGAACGGCTTGTTTTTAGACAGTAATATCCAGGCTTGGGTATCAGATTACATGTAATGGGATTACATAAATAGTATATAAAAAATAGGGAACTGTATTCCTTTACAGTTACAAAAAAGGGGGTGATCAGACTACAGAAGAGACATTTGATTAAAAAAAAAGTGGGGATGATTAGCAGGATTACAATTTTACAATCATGGCTACTTGTGAGGAAAAAAAAAAACTTTACTGGGTAGAAATTTCAATAGTACTTTGTCTTTAAATCAAAAAAGAGAAAGAACATCACATCACAATACAGTGCCAAATCTGCCTCCGGCTGTGAAAATGCTGTCATCGTCCCAGAACATGTACAGGCAAGACCAACCACTAACCTTGGCTCAACAGAACAACTGCTAATGTTGGCTACACAGACCAGCCGCTACCGTTAGCTACACAGAACAACTGCTAACGTTAGCTTACAGAGAACAATCGTTAACGTTAGCTACACAGACCAACTACCAACTACTTACTGTTATTCATTTTAACATGCATTCACCCAAAACAAGGGAAGGATATATGAAATTTTATATGAGGCTGAACCATTTAATCATATCCGGTGTTGAGGTGATCCAAAAGGAATCAGGTTACATTACTTTAATACTGTGATTAGGTGAAGTTACTACACCCTCCTAACCCTGGTAATATCACTACTGACAGCCAGTTCTGTAGCTTTGCTTGGATGTTGCTTCTTTCTTTATCAGAGATGATGTGGCTGCTTAGTTTTAATAAGAGAGATGGGATCCTCAGTTTCTCTGTCTATTTAACACTTCTCCTGTCTCCTTCCTCCCTCCGTCTGACAGGGGAAAAAAAACTGCATAAAACGATGGAGCATCAGCATTCTCTAGAGGCCAATGCAGGGCATAACATATCCTTTGTAGAGAGGAATTCATCTTTCTGTCTGTCTGATCTTTCTTTCTCTCAATGCAAGATAAGAATTCAGCCTTGTGCAGTACTATTTTTGAGTAGGTACAGTCTGACTTCTTTTTTTTACACCGGTGAAATGTGAAAACAGGATCCAAAAAAACCTGCTTAGTGGCTTATGAGCAAGTTACAAGGTTGTGTGACGTTACTCTGACACACCCTAACTGAACTTAATTATCACCTGAGATCAGGTTTCTCTCTCTCACACACACACATAGTAACAACATTATTAAAACCTAACAATTAGAGACCTTATTCCATCTTAATTTTCATTTCAAACATATTCATATTGTTTGACAGCGCACATGTATACCTCTGTTAGCCTATTTGCATTCACTTACTGTATCTGTTGCATTCATGACAGACACAGCCAACAAGTGGGTGTGTCAGCTTTACCTGGGAACTAAAGAGGAAAAAAAATCAAACAAACAAGCAATACAAAAAACACCCCATCCCTCCTGTGGAATGTATGGGATTGTTTGCCATGAAGGAACATCTATCAATTAATTTCCTATGAGGATTAGTTGTCGTATGATTGTTGACTACGGCTGCATTTTGTGACACAGGACTGATGCTGGAATTTGAATATGATCCCATCGGGGATTTTGGTTTTGGTTTGGTTTAATATGTGTGGGCTCATTACAAGTTTCCTTTCAAAACTTTCAATTACTGTAATTTCCCTTGAGTTCTTTCACTTTTTATTCCAAACTAAATGAAAGAACCTTTCATACACTGTAAAAAAAAACTTTAAAAAAAGACTGGAATTTAGTGGATTCAACTATTTTTCATGAACTTAAAATAAGTAATTTAACATGACATTTATAGTATTTATTTTTAGAATTTATAAAAACAAGGTCTTCTAATGTGAAGAACATTTACAAATTATTGAGTTGAATTAAATATAGAGTTTAAAAGTTTAAGTGTTTCAAATATACTTTCAGATGAGTCATGGTTGCTTTTTTCACACTAATGAAAACACTGCAAATCATGATTAGTATTCATTTCAGTCCCTATCCCCCAAAATTTAATAAATTTGTCTGAAATGAAGAGCTGACTCATCAAACTGAGAAAATCTAAAGGGAAATCAAATTAGTTTTTTGTCCATGTGACTGAACAGTTGTTGGTTCAACTTAATATCTTAAGCTTATTAAACATGTTTTCTCAAGTACAACTGGACTGATATTAAGTTTAATTGACTATAAAGTTTAATTGTTTTGAAACGTTACAAGATTATCTCAACTTGCCAACCCATACATCATCTGTTTAGAGTTATTTTTACAGTGTATAGCTGAAGAAGGACCGCCTTTTATTATTCTTGTGTATGCACAACCATCGCGGTTCACAGTAGCAAGGCAGTCAATTCATGTTGATGAAGAAGACACTAAGCGGGATCTAAAGGTTAAATGCCTGAAACCAGCACAGACTCAAGTGCTCTCACTGGCTCACAGATGAGATTTTGCATCCTAATGTGCTGATTTGCATCAGTTTCATATCATATACAATACCATGCAGATCTGTCACCTGTCTGGTCACCACCTGCCTGCTGCTTACCCTTTATTATCACATCATTTTCCATTCCCACATCCAACTGTCAATCACACCGTCTCTCTTTCCTTTCTCTGATGTTGTCTCACTCTGTCACTTCTCTGTCTTCCGTGAAAACAGCCCGAGGCAGGACTGCTCATGCAAAACAGGTCCAGATTGGAACTGCCGGTGTGTACGAGTATGTAAGCGTCTTTGACTGTGCGACGCTCCACCCATCCTCCCATTCCTGAGCGCTTCCAGTAGGTCCACACCTCAAAGCACAACCCCCTCAAAATATCCAGGTGAGAGCCAGTCAGTTAACATCGACACAAGGCCAGCTGAAACACACTTGGCAGTCAGGGGGCACCTCTTTTACAATCTGTGCCTAAGGTAAGGAGTTTTGTCTGTATTTAAAATAAGTGTTAGATCAAGAAAACAGATGTAATGTAGATTAATTTCAGTTTAATTTCATATGAATACTGGAAAAGAGGGAAAAGGGACTCTGAAAGGGCAAGAATATTGTTCAATCTGGTCCTTTCCTGTTATACAACTAGGGAAGATCTTGACATACAAGATCTCAGAGAAAGCTCAGCCCTGGTGCGTATAAAAGAATGAGATTTGTAAAGACAGATAACTGGAAGCGGTGCAAATGAAACTATACACGGATTGCTTGTGCTTTGCTCCTCCGGCTGATACATTGTTCCCTTGAAAAATGGAATAAAGTCGGGTTGAAAAAAAAAAAGAGGTGAAAATATGTGCGAATGACAGAAAAAGAATGAAAAGCGGAGCTCGGGAAGAAGAAGAAGAAGAAGGAGAAGAAGAAGAAAAGCCACACAAGAGAGGTTCAACCCCACCTTGTTAGCCAGGAGCATTGACTCATACAGACTATGCAGTCTTGATGGATAGAAAAGAATTTGCAACTAGCTGAACCTGTAGAGCAAGTCGCAGTCAAGGATCTGTCACTGCTTCAGATGAGGTGGCTGTGTGCACAAGGAGCGGGATAAATCTGTAGACATAATGGGGATCTGCACTGTGGATCAAAAAGGATTAAACAAGCGTAAAGGGCTATTTTCTGTCTAAGAATATGTTGGAATGTGTGAACATCCCTTCCTTATACGCTGTAAAAAAGAAAACATTTGTTTGAACAGGCTGCCTTAAAATTTTAAGTTGACTGAATATGAAAAAAACAAGATATTAAGACATTACAAACAAATTTGATTTCCTTCATGTTGAGACTTCAAGTTTGAAGAACTTGTCTTTGTAAGTTCTGAAGCGTTCTGAGAATAAATAGTAGAAATTTTAAGTTTAACTTTAATATTTAATTGACTGTTGTATTTACGTTGAGTTAATGAGAAAAGATTCATTGATTACGTTAAATTCCGCTATGATTCTATACAGCGTGTGGTGGTGGCTGGTTTCCCTCATGCATCTGTAAAGGAGCCTCTGCTGTACTTGCACGGCACTGAGTAGGAACATTGGAATCAAATGCATCAAATGACCTGAGGTTTCTCAGTTGAGAAAGCATGATACGTCTCGTCTGTCACAACAAAGAGAAAGACAAACACGCGGCAAAGAGATAGACGAGGCCGGCTGCTGTCGGCAGGGAAGGCAACATTGCAATCTAGAGCAAATAGGAAAACAAATTGTGGCCCAGCTTCGCCATTTCCCTGAGACAAGATATACTGTTGTCTCTGAGGGTTGTGTTGTTTTTTCCCCCCCTATCTGTGCTGAATGTCACCTCAAAGTTTGCGTATGTGTGTGCATTTTTTTTTTTATCAAATTGAGGGAGAGAGATCATCTTAATAAATGCTCTCTATAGTTGTGCAAAAGCAATGAATCATATTATAAATATATATGCATTTGTCTAAGTGTGTTTGTGCCTCAACATGTGATTTGTGAATTTGTCAGGCTTCTGTCGCACTTTTAAAAAAAACATGACTGTCTGAAAATTCAAAACAGCGATACATCTTACAGTCTGTTCTCTAAATAAAACTGAGGAACATCATAACCCCAGAGGCACAGACTGAGACATATTTTAAGATTAATACCTCTGCTGGTATTATCCGCTCAGAAGAGGTAAACTGTAGGTAAAATCAGCTGTGATTGAACCTGTCTGCCTTTCACTAGCCTGTGTTGTGATTCTGAAGGCATTCATTGAGTCAAGTCTTTTTATGCTGTGTAATTTAATAGTCAGAAATGCTGGATGAGAGAGAAAATAGCAACTGATTTGACAGCTCAATATGTCTACAGTGATGCCGAAACGCTGAAGGAAAGTGTCTCTGAATTTAAATGCTCTGGATTAGACGAGACAGAATTGAAATGGAACAGTGAACAGCCAGGCTGTTATCCAACTTGTTCCCTGTCACGCTGTGAGCGTTCGCCAGAATGAGATGTAAATGTATAAGAGGAGCATTTTTGTCCATTGTTGGGAAGAAATCCTTTAGAAATCGTAACCCTCTTTGTGTTTACTCTTACGTAACAAAAATCAAACATACATTTCAATGGTGTTTGCGCCCCTCGCTCAACAGTCACACCTGTCGCCAAACTAAATCAAAGCCAAACTAAATCTGTCACTTCCTTTCATATTTTAACGGAAATACATCTTTTTAAAGCAGAGATGAAATGGAAAATGGCCTCAAACCGCTGTTGATTGTACTCCCAATTATATTGACCTAAAAAATCAATTTCTTTGTATTCTTCCATCAAGAATACAAAGTTTTCTTCCTTTAAATCATTATGTAACATGTAAGAATGAATCAACAAACCCTTCACCCTTCTTAGGTCCCGTCCCTTTTTACTCTGTACTCCAATAACTGTTTTCTAACATAAAGTAGCTACTTAGCTAGTCCTTTGCTCACAATAGCTAACTCAATATGTGACCCTGAGTGTGCAGTGTGTTGCAGAGTGTCTTTTTTATAGGCCAACCCAGAGTCAGCATCACATTAGAAACTCTCCTCAAAAAGCCAATTAGGATTTTTCCATTGGATTTTGGATTAGTGCAGAAAATAAGATATCAAATATCAAACAAGAGTTTATGATACTTACATGTTTTCTCCAGCAAGGTAATCTTTGCAAACAAACACCACTTTTATGATTTTTGAAGTGTAAAATGCAATTGGCAGAAGTTAAACATTAGGCTATAAACAAAATACACATTACTCAATGTCATCCCCACAAAGTGACAAAGTAGTCAACCGCCTTTTGTAAGAACGTAAAAAGCTTCAAAATTCACGATTAGTGCACTTACAGACATATTTTATGTCAGTGAAAATATCTTATCTAGCCTGTGTTAACCACAGACTTTATTTCAGACAAAGAATGAAAAACCCATATAACCATAAAACCCACCGACTTGAGACAAGGCAGTGAGGGAAGTGCTAATCGATGTCAGTATAGCTAGCTAGTTAACTAGCATTTTGCTAACATTAGCCAACTTAAGACGCAACCTTATAATTCACTTTTACAGGAAAAGGAGAAAATTGACCAGGTGACCAAGTTTGGTCAACTGTTACTGAAACAGAGCAAAAAAGAGGCGGGACTTAGGAAGGGTCAGCTTCAACCAGTAATATCATAACACCCACCTATCAATCAAGCTTCACTTTTTAACGGCACAAAGTTAAGAGTATAGGTTATTTCACACCCACTATCCTGTTTCACTCGGAGATCCCCATACGGAAGATAGATACTCTTGGAATGGCATTTCATCTGGAGTGTAAGCTGACATTTATGTAATGCACATGCATGCACACACCTAAACCCAAGAACCACTTCATTTACTCACCACCAAACCCCAGAGAGAGGGAGACATGGGAAGAGAATACACATGCAGCCAAAAAAAACAACTGAAAATACACCCACACACAAAGAAACACAGAGCAAACTGACTACGCAGGTGATCCATGACAGCTCCATCTTAAAAGTCTGCACACGATCAGACCATTAAATCCACACACTAATATTTCAACTAAATTCCTTTTCTCTCTCAGATCACGCCGGTCCCATGGTACGATCTCAAATGAAATGCTATTCCTTAACAGTCCTTTGAAGAACCAAGACCGCAAAAGGCGTTTGGGATTGCAGAGATGACTGTGGCTGCCGCGCTGTTCAAATAGCTGATTAATAGAGTTGAGACTACCGGTTTGTCTTTTCAGCATAGGGAGTCTCCGGTGATGACTCATTCATTGATGTTTAATGAGTCAGTACTGAAAAGGTAGCTCTGTGTAAATACGGATCAGCTATCACTGGGACGATGTTTGTGAAAATGAAGTCTGGTTGTTTTGTGTCTGATCACATCAAAAGAGCTCTTTGTTTGTGTTTATTTATTAAGCTTCTTCAGGTCGGGGAATTGCATCTATATTAGCTTTAAGTAGTATTACATAATGTCTTATATGATATTATATAAGTACAATAAAGCAAATCATCTAGAAGTAACTAGGAACCTTTTTGCGATTCTCATGCACATCAAGTTTAGCTTACGTGCCTGAGTACTGTTTGGTTTGTGAAAACAATTATATGTATCTCCTTGTATGCTGGAGGAGCTTTGTCGAAAGCGAGAAAATAACCCTGATGACATCATAGTGATGTCAAGTCTGCATTATAAACTGTCACTATTCAGATATGGTTAGTTACCAGGCAGGGAGGGTGTAACAAAAAATCCTATCTGGTTGCATTATTGGAAATGTAGGATTCAGGATTTTTGCTTCTAAAAGTCAGGATATCTCAGCTACCGCATCTATTTTCTCTCTCTCAAGTCCTCCAACTTTCATGGGGTCATTTGGATTATTTGAAGGAGGGTTGCATGGGGTACTTATCAATAGTCAGTTTATTACCAACAGTAGCTCGACAATGTCAACGCAATGTACTGCTGTGGACAGGGTCAGCAACAAAATGTATTTCATGCGCCTTAAAAAAATCCAACTTAAAAAAAATACATGTCCGTTTATAATTAGAATGCTTTCACTCCTTTACCTTGCTGTCAGAAAGCCTTTTCCAACATGAAACCAAAGTTATAAAAGCCTAATCTCACTCTCTCTTGCTCAACCAGACTCCTTTTGCAAAATCAGTACTTTTACCTTGCAGAACATAGGAGCATCTGATCTACCTCCCCACTGATTGTCTAGTTTGTTTGTGTTATTGTGTGACTTCAGTGAATCCAAGCTAATCTTTTAAAACAGCACAGTCACGCAATAACACAAACATTAAACCAATCGAGGCAGCAGTCACTCCTGTGTTCTGCAAGGTTAAATTTTTGCCAATGGAGTCTGGTTGCTTTGGAGAGAGTAGTTTTAGCATCAGAGAAGCCTGTCTGACAGCAAAGTAAAGCTGTGCAAATATTCTAAATAAGTATAGACTTGAACTGATATGAATTTTTTTAGGTGGACCTCGTTTAAGTGGCTAAAAGTTAACAACAGTTGAGCCTTAGCTTAGGTTCTTATACCAGGACTCCTGCTGGTTCCCCAAACTGGGGATGTGCCAAGTGCCATCTACTGTAGGTATTACACTGAATATCTATAAGTACCTCATACAGCCCCACCTCAAAAAATCTGAACCGTTCCTTTAAGAAGGTGTGATATTAAATCTCTGGGAGCACTCCCCGTAAACCTTGCAGCAATCCTTGCTTTATAAAATTAAATTAAATATATCCCAAGAAGAATGAGCAGTGCTCTTATATTTAATAAACGGAGAGAGTGTTTTTCACATTTAAGTGCTTGAGCTACTCTCCTTTTACTAATCTAACTTTATCATTCTTCCATTGCTCAGGGTGAGATCATCAAGAACTTCATCCAACCTGGTCTCCTGAGGAGCTCTTTCATCTCCTTCAGCTTTCTCCTTCTCCTCCTCCACCTCTAAGGCAGCAGTCATGAACTGGTCTGCATTGGAGGCCCTCCTCAGTGGGGTCAATAAGTACTCCACCGTGTTCGGTCGCATCTGGCTCTCCATGGTCTTCGTCTTCCGGGTGATGGTGTT
>JAJHUR010087005.1:18356-32638 GCA_027495735.1 Lutjanus campechanus
ACCCTGGGAAGAAACGTGGGGGGCTGTGGTGGACCTACCTGGTAAGCATCAGTGACATAAAAGTCTATTTCTGGCCTAACTCTACACGCCACACACAGCAGTGCTTCAGCCATGACCAAACTGAAGTTAGTCATAGTTAGTCACAGATGAATGGCTATTAACATAGAAGACATTTGGGTAATAATATGATTTGTTTTCTCCTGATCACAGGAAAAACACTTGACAGCTCTCTTGCACAGTCTCTTCAAACTGAACTGAAGCTAAAAACTCACAATGGTTGAAAATGTTCATCTTTTTATTAATACAAATCCTGCATTAAATCACTTGACCCACTGCTAAGCCCCACCCTCCTTAGTTACTGTTGCTATGCCTGTCAAGCTTTCCATTTAACACGATGTCTTCAATTCCACAGCGAAGTAAACAAAAGCAGCTTCTCATTTCTAGCTGACTACTATGGGTTTTGAGGACTAATTCGATGACTCTTGCTAGCAGATTTAATAAGTGCCACTAGTATAATGTTAATGCTAAGAGACGGATGCTAAACCTAGCTTACAGCCCAGAAAACATTGTTATTCAACGTTGTTGACCCACTTTAATTCTGCACTAGCCCACAACCATCTTCTCAAACCCACCACATAAGTAGCCCCCTGGGAATAAGCCATAAGTTTGGCAAATGCATTAGTATCTTATCTAAATTTGGCTGGAAGTGACGTCACTGCAGGTAGTTGCTAGTTAGCCAGACATGCTAACATTTGCAGCTTAAATTTAATCCATTCCTCACACATGTGCCCATGTCTTATGTCTTTGACCACATGGACTTAAGTCCATTCACCATATTTGCATGGCACACTGCTAACTTTAGCTTTCAACCACTTCTTGGCTAACATTGCATTTTGACAGTGATACAGGATACAATAGGGTGTAAATTATTTCTGAAATATGAACAGAAGACTTACCTCTCCTATCATATCATGTAACACTAACAAGCAGTAATGTTAACAAGGAAGTGGTTGAATACTAACATAAGCTGTTGTCTAACAGTAGCTATTAACAAATATCTTGTTTTAAAATATGGCCTGACGTCCCTCCAGATTTTCACTATCATTGTCTTTTCAGGTGCTGATCAATTGGGACTAGGTGAAAAGATAATGACTTGCCAGACTTCGTACATTTAAACAGCTTGCAACCTGAAACGCAGCAGTATGATATTATCCTCTTGGTAACAGCATTTGACCTTCCTATCCTGAATGTGATGTCAAAGGAAAATGTCCACCGTGTGACTTTTGTGACTACACACCACTTTAATATGTAGAGAAATGCAAAGTTTGACAGGCCTGCAGTGCCTGCAGTTATGGTTGTAACTATGGTTACTCTGAGATTGGATGGCAGGAGGAGCTTAGCAAAGGGTCAGTCTTACTTCAATAAGGCATCTTTTCTCCAGTTATTATCAAAATCATAACAATAATGATTGAAAAATTACCTGCATATTGTTTGATGGATGGAGAGGCAAATGGCAGTTTGCCTCATTTGTTTTAAATTTCCTGAAAAATGTGTTCCCAGGTTTAACCTTCTTTTATCCTCTCACAGGTGAGCCTGATTTTCAAGGCAGGCTTTGACGCTGGCTTCCTTTACATCCTGTACCGCATCTATGATGGCTACGATATGCCCCGCCTGTCCAAGTGCTCCCTGGATCCGTGCCCCAACACAGTGGACTGCTACATATCTCGTCCCTCCGAGAAGAAGATCTTCACCCTCTTCATGGTGGTCTCCTCTGCCGTCTGTATCTTAATGTGTATCTGCGAGATGATTTACCTCATCTGCAAACGCATCCAGAAACTCATTAGGAGGAAGACCGAAGCGGAGAGGAGGCTGTTCGCCGAGAATCACGAGATGGCACCACTGGCAGCACCCAGGTCAGAGTTCAAGTCCAAAACATCAATCAGAGTGGATCCTACAGCCTCCATCCAGAACCTCAGCAACATCAACGCTGAGGAGGGGCCCTCGAAGAAGAAATAACACACAATATGGCAGCGGCCATGTTGAAAAACTGAGCAAAATACTCAAGGGACCACTGCGAGCAAACGCATTCATCAGACTCCGTGGAGAACTGCTGCTCGATACCAAAGATATCCATCAATTCAGGGATTTGTGAGACAGTTTTGTAAATACTATCATGTTAAATGACTTTCTGCAGGAACGCACAACATATGCATGCAGATTAACCCCTAAAAAAGGAAGATTACAGAGGGTATAGATTATCTTTTGGAACTGGTTTGTGTGTGTGGATGTGTGCGTGGCTGTTGGTGTGTTTTTGGCCAGTTGAATGTTTGAGCTGTTATATCAAGTACTTTGTACATAAAACTATAAGTATAAAATGTTGAAAGACCCCCGAGTGATGTACATACAATACAGAGAGTGAACACTTTCCCTAGATATGCACAGTGCCCCCTAATGAATAAAATGAGATAAAGCATACACAGCACTTCCTTTTGGGGTAACACAGTAAACTCAGCAGAAAGCTCTTGAGGGGGGTTTGTTCTCAGATGTGCAATATGAAGAAAATGATCTGACCTGTTGACATTATGTGCCAAGCAAATACATCCTATTAATACTACTGAGGAAATATACAAGATATATTTTTATGCCCATAAATTTGGTTTGTTTGGTTTTTTTTTTTTTTAGAAAGAATGAAGTGAGATTCCAGATAATATATTTTGTTTTACATTTTGTATTTATTGTTGTGTGATCCATAAAGTTTTCATTGTTGTTACATGTCAGCCTGTCCCTTTTGTTCTTTTTGAAAAACCTTTCACAACTTTACATTAAAGTATTTATAGTTTTATTTATAGTAAGATAAAGGCTTTGTCTGTGAAGATACATTATGGGAAAGGAAATTAAAAAAAAAAAAATGATGATGAAATAAAACTATAGTTAAGTATTAAGATGGATCCCAGATCACATAAGTGCATCGATAAATGGCTTATTATAGGAATAGTATTGATGGGTCTAAATCAGAATCAGTTTTATTGGTCAAATATGTGTGCACATACTATGAATTTGACTCACAGATGCAAAAACAGTTTACAAGAAGATAGAAATAGATACACATCTAAAAAACGACAACAAAGCTTTAAAAAGTTAAATGATTTAAAAAAGGCAATAAACATAAAACTATTATGTGCATAAAAGTAGGTGGAAATAGGTTAATATAAAGGTAAGTGTTTCTGTAAACTGTGAACAATACAACACTTGAAGTGTGTGGTTATGTAGGCTACATTATACGCATTTATACATGTCCGTTATGATAATAATCATGGTAACAGTATGAAATAAGTATAACAATGTAGAGTTTAGCTGTGAGAAGGAGGATGATATATAGTATGAGGACGCCTATAGTGAAGTATTGTAAGGATAAGATAAAAAATAAACTGGAAATATTTTGTAGTCAAAACTCAGACTCTCAGTAAACCCTGTATTTGTTAAAGGATTACACGGTGAGTGAGTAACTCACTGAGCATTCATGAGAGTGACGGTCACTGCGATTCATACTTTTGTTGTGTCGTCGTCACTTTTCCACTCTGCCGTCCAATCAGAGGCAGAGTACGCGGGTGCGGTTTTGACAGACCCGGAAATGCACCAATAGCTGACGTGTGTCTGACAGTGCCGTATCCGCCTTCACTGCTGCCTTGTTGAAGGAAGTAAAGTCAGTGAAAGATGAGTTTCCACTACGGACAGGTATCGAAATAATGTGTTTTGTGTTTTGTCTGTGTTATTTAGAACAGCATTTTACTATTTCTAAAGAGCCGTCTTATCTGTGTTTTTGACTTGATATAACGTAGCTAATGGTTAATGTTCAATACTCACAAGTAACGTTAGTCATTCATGTGTCTGCTACTGATACAATGTAGCTAAACTGTTGCTATTTGACAGCAACATTCAGTATCTGATGTAGCGCTGTGTTGTGCTGATATTAATCTAAATTGCGCCAGTAGTGTTGGAGTTGTAGTTATTGTGTAGTACATAACTAACGGTACATATAACTGTTGTGGAATTTAAAATGACCAGGAGAGCGGTGATTATTGTTTATTCATTTGAGAGTCTGTGAACAGTGTTGGGATGCAGTGAACTAGCTTACATGTAATTAAGCCAGTAGTTTAACTACATTTTGCAGTTGTTTGCTGGTAGTTCAGTTACATTCATAGTGATTCAAGTAGTTAAATTACTTCCGTCCTATTGTTGCTGTAGTTAACAAATGAAACTACAAACAAATGACCCAAAATTGCTTCTCCACTGACTGATGGACATTATATATAAAACCAAGCTGACACCTTGCCATTTCCTGTGAATAGTCTGGTATTTTATTATTTGGTTAATGTGTGACCTGTGAGCAAGTGGGCAATTTTTGCATGAAATAACATGTACATTTTTTTTTACAAAGTACTTTGAAATACTTTTTCTATTGGATTTAATTAATCAAATTAGATTTCTCCATTTCTCTTTGCTGTAGTTCAATTTATTACACTGTGCAGGGGCAGATCTAAAGAAATATTAATGGGGTGGCAAGGGAGTGGCACGGAGACTTGAAGGGGTGGCAAAAAAAAGGGGAAAAAAAAGAAAAAAGCCATTTTTAATCACATATCAATATTTTCTTGGAAGATATTTTAACTTGAAAATATTATATTATTGTGGTGCATGAATAAAACATTGTAGAAGTATATAATGGTGTCATTAGAAATGAAATGATTATTATATTATCATATTTAAATATTATAGAAATAAAGTTAATATTTAATTTTAATGATATGCATTCATTTACAGTTTTTACCAAGTTATTTTTCAAATTAATCTGAATTAAATTAACAATTTAATTGAATTTGACAGCCCCTAGATAGATATAAACGGATAGATAGATGGAGTAGAAAAGTTGAATGAACTGTCACTGCATAGCTGACTACTGTGTTTTAAGTGTTGGGCAAGTTACTGAAAATCAGTAGCTAGTTAGAGTTATTAGTTACTGCTCTCAAAAAGTAATTGAATTACTCACCGAGTTGCTGTATTATAAAAGTAACTAATTACAAGGAAAAATTACTTTTGTGTTCTATCACAGCCGGATAGAAATAATGGCTGCTTCCTAAATTTATGGTCATATGACAACAAATGTGCACAGCTTATCTGCCACTCATCATTACCCCACTCTCCCCTAAGAAATTCCAAGCATGCACTGTATTGTCATCATGCCTTTATCTATTAGCATACAGTATCAGCATTGATTAGTTCTTTGGGCTGGTCACTTTTAACATTCTATGGCAGTGAGGTATGTAACTATGCTACAGCGACATGTGTGATATACTCAAGTAAAGTACAAGTACCTCAAATTTGAAGTTAAGTCCAGTGTAGTGCGACAACTAATGACTATTTTCATTACTGATTAATCTGCCAACTATTTTAGTGATTAATTGATGAATCACTGAGCCTATAAAATGTTAAAAGATGCTCTGAGTCCTCACAATTTCCCAGAGCCCAAAGTGTCATCTTCAGTTGCTTATTTTAACAGTCCAAAACCTAAAGAATCTTCATTTTTCATAAATGACAAAGAAAAGCAGCAAAGACTGAAATTATTAGTTGATTATCAAAATAGTTGGTTATTAATCTTCTTTCAATTGACTAATTGTTGCAGCTCTAGTCTGTGGTACAAAGGATTGAATACTTCTAACTGTTCATGCTCTTTCTTTTTTTTTCATCTCACAAGAGGCTATAGGAGGCTCCATCTTAACACATACAACACATATATTCTTTCACTGCAGGGTTATCCAGGAGGAGGCATCCCACCAGCAGGTGCTCCATATGGGGGAGGCAGTGGTCCCTATGGGCATCATCCCCAAGGAGGTCCTTATGGAGGTGGTTATGGAGCTCCGGGTCAAGGAGGGCAGTATGGGCCTGGACCAGGGGGCGCCCCCAGCGGGCCTTATGGGGGTTATGGCGGACAACCTCATGGAGGAAATTATGGACACCATGCTCCTGCAGGTAGGCTGAGACTGCAGCTGCGTTAGCTTCTGTGCCACTTTTGCTTCTGGGAGTTGTACAGGCATATGCTGAACACGAGGACACTGCAGATAGGCTCTCGATCCCCTTCTTCAGCGCGTCTCCCTCCCTCACTCTCTGGTGGGATGATGGATAGAAAATGACTTGCGTTCCCAGACAGTCATGTAGAGACAGGGTTCAGTTTGTGCCCCTCAGCAGGATTACACGGCTGGAGTGATGACTCTGGTAACACTGAGTGAGGGCTAAACAGAGTAAGAGACAGATGGGCAAAGAGTGCGTTGTGTGTGTATATACTGTGTGTGTGTGTGATTACACTGTTTCCTAAGCCTAAGTCAGAACCTGATAGCCTATGTTGCCATCACTCCCCACAGGGACAGAATCCATCAGGGTCTGGCCTGAAGTGTCACCTGTCCCTCTCTCTCCATTCATTTTTCTGACAATCAGCCCTCCTACCACTCCTCCCCTCGTCTCACACACCATATTTTCTAGCACTTTGTTTCTCTTCCTCCACGTGTTCATGTAATGGCCTCTTGCCCTGACGCTATCTCCTTCTCACTCAGATGACTTTTCCTCCACCCTTGACCTAGCAATGACCTCTTTTTTTCCACAACCTGCCCCTTTTAAAACCCTTGAGCATGTATAACTAAGGTTGGGAAGATATTCTTTTGTAGAGTGCCAGCTGTTTTCCGTTGTCCCTCGCTGGAAGATTGTGCAGTATTTTAATGAAATAATCAACTATAATTTACACAAGCCACACACATCAGAAACATAGCCTCTGATAGGTCGACAGAGCCAATCTAAGCATCATGGGATTGCCAGTCGATGGCTTACAACCATACTAACAACAATATAATAATAATAACTTCATTTTTACAGCGCCTGTAAAAATCTGAGTATACAAAGTGCTTTGATGGGCAAAGCAAAAACAGAATACCCAGGAGACAATATAACAACAGAAAGCTAAACAGTGAGGGCAAACAAAAGCAAGGCAAAACTGAGGTCAAATGAAAACACAAAGCAGAAAGGAAAAACAATAAAAGATTTTAGAACAATAAAGACAAGAAAAAAATTAAGTACAAGTAAATAGGAATTACAAGAATAAAAGAATAAAAAGAGCAAAACAATTAAACAACAAAACAACAAAAAATACTTTTTTCAACACGGAAGAATGGATAAATAATCACAGAAAACATTCAGGGTTGGGTTTATCATTATGGATTTATTATACATAGTCTATAAAAGACACTTTTGAAAGTGATACGATCACACCATAGTCCTCATTACAACACTGCAACAGTGGCCTCCTGGGCAAAAAACGTAAATCTGATGTAATATTTACATTCCAGTGATACGTATTATGTCATATGCGACACACCCTGATGTCGTATCCGACATTGTCAACACAAGGAGGTTAATCATATTGTCATATCACTTATTACTAATCTAAGACAAGTTGGATTTAGTTTACTTATCTGTCTATGTTTTGGGACACAAAAATGTTGATATTTGACAACTCAACGATCGGCTATCTCCAGAATCATTTACTGCACCTTTAGTTGTAAAACTCAATCGTATATAAAATCTACACAGCTGTAGGAATTATATTTGGCATGTCAATTAAATATAAAGTATAGTTCATGCTGCAGTCGGTGTATACAGCACTGTTTTCCAAACCAGTGCCTTCCAGACACCAAAGCCCAAAGATTGAGTCAAGCACAGATGTATTATTTTTTATGATCAAGTTTCTGCTTGACAGAAGCAGCACAGTTTCAACTGTCAGACAGTAGAGAAACCCGTTTCTTCATCTCTCAATAAATAAATAATTATTTTGCTTTGGAACGAGGCAGCTGCTTCATTTAGAAGAATCTTCACTGTCTCTCTCTTCTCTCTTTTACTTTTTCGTCCACCCCACACACACACACACACATCCGTTATTCCTCAAAGTCTGGGATCTTCAGTGAAATAATAACTGCTAGAAAAAGTAAGGATGGGAAATAATAAAGAGAATAAATCAAACTAGTTGGCTCAGACAGATTGAAGAAGAAGAAGAAGGGAAACAGTAACAGAAACAAGAGCATGCTAAAAAAAACAGTCTTCTACTGATGGGCATCTTCAAAGTCAATCTGAACCCCCCCCTCCCTTCCTTATCTTCACCATCCAATTACCACTTTTATATTTCCTCTCTGCAGGTAACCTCCCTCCTGGTGTAAACCCAGAGGCGTACCAGTGGTTCCACACTGTTGACACAGACCACAGCGGCTTCATCAACCTAAAGGAGCTGAAGCAGGCACTCGTCAACTCCAACTGGTCTTCTTTTAATGATGAGACCTGCCTCATGATGCTCAGTAAGTCGCACGGTGTTGATGAATTTTGTGAGAAATGCTTTAGCAGTGTTTCTTGATGCAAAAAAACACACAAAGGGCCTCACGCAGGAAGCATCATATGAACAAATTTCCCTTATATTTATTCATAACTATGATATTTTCTTATTTTGTTCGTACCCATTCATTTCTTGCATTCACTAGTGTTTTCTTTCTTTGGCTCTTCTCTTAGGTTAGAAGAGAAAATTTTATGATTGACAGTACTTTTACGACTCTTAAATTTAAATATGTTTTTATAATTATTAGAATAATTAGAATATATAAATATTTGAAATTATATTATTATTATTATTATCATAGTATTTGCATTTATATACAATGAAAAAAGAGAGGAGGAGGTTATTTAGGAAAAACGAATGATTAATGGAGTGTCAGGATAAAGAAGGTTAGTTTTTACATGAGGAGGCCCCGAAATCTGCCAGACTTCTAAACAGCAATCTCCTGTGTTTCTACAAAGAGAGAATTAGGCAGCCAGGAATCATCCTAAAAAAATGACTGAGTCATGTTTGTCTTGATGTCTGTTAGCTGTGCCAGTCTCCCTGCGTTCCAGTTGTCTTTGCCAGCCAGTGACTAATGTGTCCCATTACCATAATGAGAAATGTGTGACTCCTGTGTGCTGCTTACTTATAGATAATACAAGGAGGGGATCCATGGTGATGGACGACGGGCTTGTTGGAACCAGGCAGAAAATGCACTTCACATTTGTGCTCTGTTTCGCAAGAATAACTGACGAAAAGTGTTTTGTTTGTTTTTTTGTTTCCTGTTAGACATGTTTGACAAGACGCGGTCGGGTCGAATGGACCTGTTTGGCTTCTCAGCACTCTGGGACTTCATGCAGCGGTGGAGAGCGCTCTTTCAGCAGTATGACAGAGACCGCTCAGGCTGCATCAGCAGCATGGAGCTACAGCAAGGTATCCCCGTTTGTGTACCTGTGTTAAAAATGCTACATTTAGAAAACAAAAATGACCATGATCGGGCCAATTGGTGCATTCAATCTCATGCCAATCTTTTAAAATTCTGATTCAGACAACTTTATTGATTGCTCATTCACTTGCAGCTTACCCAGTCCAGACACACAGCTCAAAACTCACAAAGGCAAAGCAGTTATAAGTCAGAGACAGCAGCTCAGTTAATACAAGGAAACAACAAGCAGCAGTATATAATAATTAAACAAATAAACAACTTGCTAATCTATACTTATATGTCAAGTGTTAATATATTACACATTATAGACCTGCCCTGTACAATACCCATTTATTATTCTATGAATAGTTCCAAAACTACAAGCTAAGGGCTCCAATTACCTTGGAGCAGTCTTTCACAATACCATTTAGGCTATTTCTGTCCTTCTCAGACAACTGCTGAAATAAATAAATCGAAAGTTTTCTAACTTTCTCATTTATGAAAAAGTTATAAGAGTTCGATGAATGATTGATAAAAGTTACATAAAATAGCATCACAGACACCAAAGGATTTAAGCTTCCGCATTAAATAAAAAATCAAGACCAAACTAAAACCAAAGACTTCCAGCATGGAAACAAAACTGAATTCCCATCTTGGTTCTCTGCCCTCCGTCTGTCTCCTCTCCCCAGCCCTCGCTCAGATGGGCTACAACCTGAGCCCCCAGTTTTCCGAGACACTGGTGCAGCGCTTCTCCATGCGGGGCGGACGACCTGGCATCCATCTGGACCGCTTCATCCAGGTGTGCACCCAGCTCCAGACCATGACGCAGGTCTTCAGGGAGAGAGACACGGCCATGACGGGCAACATCCGCCTCAACTACGAGGACTTCCTGTCTGGGGCCATCGTCAGGCTCATGTGAGCCTCATTCCACTGACAGTCCCACTGCACTGTGGACTCACAGGGTCATTCCATGTTCACATCATTTTTTTGTTCAGTTCGTAGTTCTTTCCCATAAGTGCCCTAACCTGTTGGTACATATGCAGTAAATCAGCAAGTACACATTATTCCATGACTTGTTGCTGTATGTAGATAAAATCTTACACCATGGACCTAAATGAGGACCAGTATGGCTATAATAAAGATGGACAAAGCCTCCTGGATAGCTCAGAGGGATAGTTTGGATTATTTGATGTGGGTTTGTTTGAGGTACTGGGTAGTGAGTGTATTACCTAAAGTAGATGCCAGTCAGCCCTCCTTCAGTATGAAGAAGCTAAGCAATTTACTGCAGTGGACGGGTTCAGTAACAAAACGTATTTTAGCCACTTAAAAAAGGTCCGCCTAAAAAAAAGACAACACAAATATTATTTGAAGTGTATGCTATATTTAAAATATTTTCACCCCTTCACTTTGCTGTCAGACAGCCTTTTCTGACTGGAAACTATTGCTACATGAGCCAAATATCACTCTGTTCATACCAACCAAACTCCATAGGTGAAATCAGTAATTTTACCTCACAGAACACCAGTTGTGGGCTTAACGCTGCCTCAATCTGTTAATTATTAGTTTGTGTTATTGTGTGACTCCTGTGTTTAAAAAAGATAATTTGAATTCACCAAAATCATACAATGACACAAACAAACTAAAAGATCGAGGCGGCAGAAGACCAGCAACTCCCATATTCTGCAAGGTAAAAATACTGATTTTGCCTGTGGAGTTTGGTACATACGACGGCAGTTCCCCATCAGAAAAGACGTCTGACGGCCAAGTAAAGTGGTGAAAATATTCTAAATATAGCGTGTATTTTATTTTCACCATTTTTCAGGAGAACCGTTTTTTTAAGTGGCTTAAATACCTTCTGCTGCTGATCTAGCAGTTCATTGCTTAGCTTACATGCTGGTACCCCTCTCTGCTTCTACTAACTGGGAATGTGTCAACCGCCATCTGCTGTAGGTAATACACCGACAATTGTTAAGCACCTCATACACTCCAAACTATGTCTTTAACTGTCAGGGGGTCAGGAGGAAAGTGACTGCGGCAGTAACATCAGTCATCATATACTGCAGGTCGCTTGAGCAGTCATAAACTTACCATAGATGCCCTGATGACAGTTAGCAGGTCTCTTGATCTCACACTTGATTCAGATGATGAATATCGTGACTGGGAAACAAGAGGGTTGCTTGTTTACACATTTTTAGTTCATTGACCGTTGACCCAACAACCCCACTCACCACGCATCTGTCAAGAGTGAATCAGTTCAAAGTCCTGACTAGAGGAGGTAACAGATAGTAAGTGAAAGAATCAAGAAATCCACCAGAGAGTTTCTGATTCTGCTGAACTGCAAATCCATCTCCTGTGACTTTTTCCTTTCATGTAGCATTAACATGTTCCCGTGCCATCAAAGCTATTCTAAACTCCCTTTTAAATGTATGTACATCAGGAGTATCCATCATTTCCAGAGGGTATTTCATTGCAGTGGTTGCACATTCTATTTAACATTGAATTGTATTGCAGTGTGGGTAATTAAGCAAAAAAAAAGGGGCCACATTCTATGATATCGAAATTACGCTATCTACTCTCACACTTGGTGGGATGTTTTCCTTAAAGCTCTGTAACTAATTGATTTGGGCTGTTTAGAAAAAAATGAGCTCATTATCATTTTGGCCAAATTGCACTGCTGTGAGCCAGGATCCACCATAAACAACAACAGTTATCTGTGGCCAAAAGATAAGTGACCCAAAAGCACTGATGAGTGGGAGGGAGGAGATTCACTGATTGTGGGGCCAGTACTTTTAACATGCCACTATAAACATGCCAAAGTGGTTTGTAATGCCAAAAACAAATAAATGCTTTTGTATCATGTTTTGATGTTTTCACTTTCTTGATTGACAATCATTCACACTAATGAAAAAAAAAAAACAGTTTCTATGTTCTTAACAGCTTTGATACAAACTCGACTTCAACTCAACTTCAAAAAAGTTTGGACAGGGACAACAAAAGACTGGGAAAGTTGTGAAATGCTCCAAAAAAAACCCCAAAACATTTGGAACATTTCACAGGTTAATAGGTAACAGATGAATGAGAAAGAATTTCACTTTTTAGTGTCCTCAGTTCCGAAACGCTACTGAGTGTTAAGAAAAAAAGTGACGTAACACAGTAAACATGCCCCTGTCTCATGTTAAATATTAAATATCTTGTCTTTGTAATATATCTGGTTCAATATACAGTAGGTAAAAAAACCAACAATTTGTAAGTCATTACATTCTGTTTTTATTTGTTTTCCACAACATCCCAACTCTTTGAAATCGGGGTTTATGTATTGTAAGAAGCTGCATGCTGTACATGGTGTTTAATCTGTATGGAAAGGGTTGATATTGTGCAAACGCAGCACTGTCATGGTGATTACCACTTTAGTGTCAATATGACACATTTGGTGTATTAGCAAAATGAGCCTCCATATAGTTCCATGAGCTTGGAGTGTTTTTCATGGTCTAAAAGTGAGAAAACGGTAACTTCGAATACTTTAATGGAAACTAACTTAAAAATATATTTTTTTAACCCTGCAAAAGTGTAGTTGTTACTGTGTTCTCTCTAATAGCAGTCATGGCTGGTAAAAATCCAAACCCTGCTTGTGACCTTTGACCTCAAAATGCCCAAAATCAGTCACTTGTTTCTCCCTTTGTAGGGCAGGTTGGCCGCACAAAAGAGCAAAAGAGTCTGTGTCTTCTCCTTCCACATCTGGCGCCTCTCTCTCTCTCTCACCATCTGTTCCCCTGCTTGATCACAGTCTGTGTCAAGAGTCCTCCTGCTTCTCTTAGTCTCTTTCCAAATCAGAGGCAATCCATCAAATTCTCCCGTGCCTCTTTTTTTCGGTCATATCACCACCTCCATCGCCTCCTTACCCCTCTCCCTCCATCATAATCTGAAGCTAAACTTAGCTCTCCCAGGTCCTTAAGCACACTTTGTGTCACAATCTCGCCGCCCTCTGATCTGTTGATGTGTCACCTGAACATGGATGTGGTTTAGTGTCTGGACTGCTTTCAGAACCTTGAGTTCAGGGACTTAAAAGTGCAGCCAAAAGTGCACCGTGCTTGAAGGTTTCAGCCTATAGAGAGCCCTTTTCTGGCTTCTGTGATCCAGCAGTGATTTAACCTAAGTCCTTATTGTCATTTCCACTGTAATGAGGAAATTTCCCACCACTGACCATGCCTGACATCTGTAATTAACTCTGGCAAATAGAGCAGGTCTACAGGGCTTCAGTTAGCGAGGGTGTGACGCTCCACTCTGTCAGCCCCACTTTGTGATTTGGATTGATACGACAGTCGTATTTTTACATAAAAATCTTGGCTAGCGCAGCTCTAAATCTCATTTACTAATAAACAGGAGCTGATGAAATAATCCTGGCACGGCTGAGGTGGCTGGTAAAGCAGAACTGGCACTAGTAATGTTGTTTTCCCGCAGGGGATGAGCACATTTCACTTTATCTGACAGGACTGATCAAATGCCAGTTCTGGCAACTACAAGACGGACAGCACAGGGGGAGGTACTGCTTAAAAGAATCATTTCGAAGCATGAAACATAATCACCCACATAGAATCTGTTAATCACAATAATTACACACTGTAAAAAAAAAAGTTAAGAAAACTCAGTATTTAAAAGCAACTGCCATTAATAGATTTGTGTCATTTGAATCAAACTCGAACTCTTAAGCTTTGAAATAAACTAAATCAAGTTCTCCCGACCTATGATCTTTTGTTGAGATGATTAACTTTTCATCTTTTTTTTTTTATTTGACTGGAGAACTTTTGATATTAGCTGGTACTGGATACCTTTAAAGCGATATTCCACTCTTAGATAATCATCCACTCAGTATGTACTCACCACTATGCTGATGTGATGATGGTTGAAGGTCTTCAGTTCACAAAACAGTCCTGGAGTTTTAGGAGGAACAGGGTAGCA
>JAJHUR010087006.1:0-19765 GCA_027495735.1 Lutjanus campechanus
GAGGGGGGGGGGGGGGGGGGGGGAAAAAAAAAAAAGGGGGGGGGGGGGGGTGAAGGAGTGGGTGGAAAAAACAGAGAGACAGCAAAAAATGAGACAGAAGGGATGAGGAGAGAGGGAGGGAGGGGCGCTGGGAGAAAGGATACAGATAGGACAGCGGGAGAGGTAGAGAGAGGGAGAAATAGAAAGGCTGGCCCATCGATTGGCTGAGATAATTTCCCATTGATTGCTGCACTGTTTGGAGATTGCTGGAGAAAGGTTTATTGCCCACATGCTGCAGCTGGGGAGGAGGCCATAAAATAAGCACAGGTTGTCTGCAGAGGGCCAGCTCTCCATCATCAAGACCGTATAACACACTCCTGAACACACACAGATGCTCACACATACACTAGACTCGGATACTCTCCTTACATATTCACAAATACGACCGCATGCATAATATTCCCATTACACATAATGGGAGAATACAGCTCATCGCTGATGGAAAGCGCAATCGCATAATCCCTTGAAAATCCAAGGGCAGCAGTGCAAAGAGCATTTATTAGACTGAAATAGAGGTCCATTGACATCCTCCCTGACATCAATAACATGCAGGCCCATCCACTTCCTTGCAATAATAATCACAAGAATAATTGGCTGGTTGCTGTTTCTCCTTCTGTGAGAGTAACCACCCACGCACTGAAGAATAAAAGAGGAAGAATTTTGTATTCTGTCTTTTTATTACACACTGGTCCCCATGCACTTAGGTAATAATCCTAGAACAGCTATGCATATACACTTTAACCACATGTTGGTGCACCTTCTGATGACACACTTTGACACCAGGAAATCATTTCATGCCTACAACTGATGACACACAGAAAAGAAAAAAAAAAAAGATAAAAGTGGAGCACCAACACCAGCGCTGTGATTGAATGTTGCACCTTCAACAGTATCTGTTACATTGATTCCCACTGGGCTCCCACAATAACCAATTCAGAGTCTATCACAAGTATACTGCCTGGAGAGTAAAAAAAGAGGCTCAGAGTGAAAAAGCTTCAACAATCTGAGACTTAATGGGAGAATTTAACGGTTTAAATTCAAACATGTTGTCAGAGGAATAGGTGGGAGGGCATGTACTGCACCAGTGATTTTACACAGCTGTATTTTTTTTTTTTTTAGGAAAGCTCATATTAAGTGATTAATCTTCAGCTCACACACTTATTTTTGGCGTCTGGTCGATACAGCTGGTGTTACTCTAAACAAATCTCAAGGTCAACCAAAATTAGCAATGTGTTTGTCTACCTCTCTATATAGCAAAGACATTTTAAAAAAATTAATTAAAGTTAAGAGTCTACAGCCATGCTAATACTCTCACATAGACAGACGTCTCTCCACAGCGCTCAGCCCTGGAGAAAAGTCTGGCTCCACATGCTGATATTCTGCTACACAGGAAAAAAAAAAAATGCCCTGCCTTGTTTACATTCCTTCAAGCCAATCACAGTCGTCTTGGGTGGAGCCAAGCCCAGGATGCAGCGACTGTGCTGCTGCAAAATAGAGTCGAGGCAGAACTTGTTCTGATGGAACATTTAGGCATCAGGAGGCGAGCGCTGGCGTTAGAACGACTACATCGCCGCAAAAGAAACAGTAATAGCTCTTAGCTTGTTTACGTTCAGACCATTACCTTCCCAGGCTCTGTTTTCAGCATGTAGGTTGCAGCTCAGAGGTTGTTCTTGTTTCCTGGGAACTTTGAAAATGTAGCAAGCGAACACTGTGATAGCATTTGAAACAAGCAACCAATGGCAGACTTATACCCGCAGCGTGCGACTGGCGAGTCAGACTACCATGCTAGCTGTATCCCGCTTTGTGCTACATAATAAAAATAGCATCCTACCATGCTAACAGTGACAATGCTTATATGCTAACGTTTGGGCTTGTTTAGATTTATGTATACTAGGTTCACCATCATATACCATTAATAGACCAAATTTAGCACCAAAGTGCTTTTTTATTTTAAATGTGAATAAACCTGCTAAAAATCGGCAATTGCATTGTCAGTAGACAAGAGTTTTCCTTTCTGTTTTTTTTCCTGATGTGTCACATTTATGGTTACCGTGGTTACTTTTTATATCTTTTTCTTCAGTCTCTCTTTCAAACTAAATGACTTATTTGCTGCTTGAATGGAGACCAGTGGAATCTGTGGCTGTGACAGCAGCGACAAGCTTTCATTGCCTCGGACCGAAAAGAGGGCCTGTCCACCCACGTGTCATGTTTCCATCACAACCAGCCAGAGCTGGAGCCAATAAATACCTGTGACTGCTGCAGAGTCATTTGACCTGGGAACAAATACTGAATGTACCCTTTCCCTCTGAAGACAAAAGCCAGATGTTAGAGAGTGTTAATGGCTTTTTTGTCTTGTGTAAAAAGGGGTTTTGGTTTAGCTTGTTAGTATGCTAACAAATGCTAAAAAAGAACTAAACACGAGGTACAGCTGAGGCATGAAAAGCACAAGTCGAGCATTCATCAGAGTCATTAGGGTTCATTCTCTGAGCTCCATGAACGTCTGTACAAAAGTTCATGGCAACCTATCCAACAGTCCAGTCCATCCAGCCGACACTGGCATCCCTAGAGCCACACTGCTAGCACGGCTAAAAAAAAAAGGTCAAGTAATTTCTCACAGCAGCTGGGTACTGAGGGTTTAAGAACCCTAAAAACCTTCAGTACAAGGGAAAAAAGAGACACAGGCTTGTCTCTATCTGCTGACATGTGGGATGCCGTCCTCAAACAGGTACATTCTTCTTGTCACTGTTAAAAAACCCTGTGTTCAGCTGCATTAAATTGCCTTTTCTTCATTGTTTTTACATACGTTTACATTTGGAACACCAAAAATGTACTCTGGCCACCACATTTAGGGGCTTGGTGGCCTGTGGGGCCAGCGCGTAAATATATTAGCGTCTATCGATGGAATTAATATCATAAAGGTGTGAGTTGACTGATGGCTTGCACTGATGACTGCTAATCCTCTTGGAAAATCTTTAGTCAGGGTCAGACAGAGAAATATGTGCTACATTGATGTGTTTTTTTAATAGTTTTGGATATGGAGCTGTATGGCACATCTGTATCAGGCTGTACTTGTTAGCAGGATCCATCATTTTCATGGGATTTCTCTGCAATAACAAAAATATCTGCAGCCTTATCCCTCACCACATAAAAAGAACTCAGTGTACCTATGTTAACAAAGCTTGCAGCAGTCAATACAGCTAAAACGCTTCTGAGAAATCACATGTGGCAGCTGCATTTCCACATATTTCAGTAAGCAGCACTGGTCCAATGGTTTTGGAGATGGAGTGAAAGGGCTCCGAGTTCATGATAAATCGAATAGGATTTTTTTAAAAGGCTTCATTCTGACTTCAGCTCAGCAACACTGCCCTTCTATCTTCTTTTCCTTATCTGGCCTAAGCTTAGTACACCTCCAGCTGAAGTCATTCTGCACGTGAAACCAAGCCGACAGCCTCGAGCACTGCGGGAAAGTGGATGTGTACAAAACCATCAGTAGCCAGGGGAGAACAGCAAGAGAGGAGGGGAAAAACTGCCTGGATTCCCATCTTGCTGTTAGTCACACCTAATTTACATTCCCTTCCTGTGCTGCCGAGCTGGTGAATTTACAAGTGGATAGAGAAGGTGCTGTTTGAGACTTGTGTTGGCATGCTGTTTGCAAGGGGTTAGGGAGAAGCATGAACCATGCTTCCCACTGCAGAGAAAACAGTCTCTCCCCATCTCTTGGTCCAAAACCTCCCTGCCTGAAGCTGTTTTCACAGACACTGAGGGGCTGTAATGGCTGAGTGATTTCTCCAACCAACGGCGCGCTGTTGAACCGGTTTAGTCACGCACATGACAGTTCATCACAACTCGCTGGAGAACCGGTGTCTGACAAGTCGAGGACAGCAGAAGTAGCGCTGGTTGGTGGGCGGATGTGGAGCAGGGAGGACATAGTGATAACTGGTTTATATCTGTGCTCCCGAAATACCACGCAAACTAGAACATAGATTGTATCTGCTATCACTTCATTATTCAAGACTCTTTTCTTTGTCTTGCTTTGCTTTTTTTGTTTGATATAATATGTTTTAAAAGTAAGAATAATTGTACAGTTTAAGTATGTGGTCTTGAATTCATAAGGTCTTTGATAATTAAGCCTAATTTTCTTCTTTTTTAATTTTCCTCTTTCCTTCAGGAAAAAAAAAAGTGCTGGCTACAATCTGTGACATGTATTTTATCTGTGATACTCATTAAGTGCTGCATAATCTGCTCACATCTCTCCATGAGGATCTACTGATTTAACAGGCTTTGTTCCACTTAAAACATTAAGACTGACCATTCAGTTCATTGGCAACACTTTAATCCCAACATTTAGCATTATATATAGGATTATATGAACATTATAATGCAGTTGCAAGCAGATATAAGTGTTTATTAATGTATTTGTCCACAATGAAAGCCCATGTGTGGAGTGGAGGCTGGTGCATAATCAGACACTAAATGACAACATAGTTAAACACACTAGAATTATGATATAAATGTTTTTAAAGGGCACGAGGTCTTTATTGACTCATCCTAAGTCTCACCCCTTTTCACTCTGTGGTTCAATAACAAGCAAACTTGGTACCTGGAGGAACCTTGATCAACTTTCTCCTTTCTTGTTTCTTGTCCTTAGATATGGTGCTAGAAAGTGCTAGATGATTGATGTAGATTAAGTGGTTAGTTGATTTGCAAAGATTAGCTATCAGATTCAACAAACTTCCTAATAATTCATGCTAGCTAGTTAGCTAGTGTTTTACTAAAGAGCAAAACACTAACAGCATTTTGCTAACATTAGCAAACTTAAAATGTGGCCTGTATATATGTTGCTTTCAAAATTTGGTTTTATTTTCAACATAGATGAGCTGAACACAAAGCACATCAAAGTACAGGAAAAAGAAAAGGAGAAAGTTGACCGATGTTCCAAAAGGGGTGGGACTTAGGAAGGGTCAATTGTTGACTAATACTGTACATTAATAAACACTTACAAAACTGCATTATCACACTTCACTCTGCCTGGTTCACAGTTTTTATTGGACTGTCATTCATTCAGCAGCCACACATGAGTTCACTGAAGCGCGTATCAGCTTTAGCTAGCATGTTAATTGCTAACACTGCAACAACTGATACAATATGCAAGACACACAAGCCTTTGGGAGCTAACTCAGTAGCTGGTTAGCTTTGGCTCGACTGGTTTAGGATCAATTTCTGTCCATCTTTGCTTTCAGACAGATCCCATTAATAAATACTGCTTGTTGGGAAGCTTGACTTGCAGTTACAGTACTGTAACAAGTTGTCGTCAACTGGAGTAACATTATCAGTTCAATTCACCTGTCTCCTTGGCTGCACTCCATGTGTGTATGGAGCCCGGCCCTCAGTGAGACAGCAGAGTACAGGAGTCAAATTTTATTTATAGAGCCAAACATCACAAATCACAATTTGGCTCAGGGGGCTTTACACTCTGTACAGTGTGCAGCACCACCTGCCCTGCAGACCTTCGAAACACTAAGGGAAAAACTCCCCAAGGAGAGAAACTAGCACGACCAAATGACAGAAAACTGCAGTAAAGACTCTCATACTGAGCTGAAATGAAATGAGTGCACATAAATTTGGTAAATAACAAATAAAATATTTAGTTTCTTTCAGGAGGTGGATTATAGTGTGTTCTGAACTTTCATATTAAACGTCTTCTCATAACTGTAGACTAAAGTGTTCATTTTATGACTTGCAAATGCCTTTATAGCACTCTTAGTCATCTACAGTCAAACACTGTCATTAGCATAACAGGAACTTTTCTATGGCAAAAACAAATGGTTGTTAAATTGTTGTGGCAGGAGCCTTCAGATGTATACTCAGTCATAACAAGGTTGGACATTGAGACATCGTTTATGTAAGGAAACAAAAGTTGTACATTATTTTTTAGAGGAGCTACATTCATCATTGTGGTGGGGAGCTGACTTCAATAACCAGGATAAAGAAAACAACATTTCTTTACAGGTAGCACAAAGGTTGCTGTAGTTCCTGGTGTGTTTTTTTAGTACCAGCTATGCAATTCTGATGCAATAACATAGGGTGAAAATGACGATAGAGTCTGTGTATTCCTGAATATCTTTCCTGGCTTTTGTTTGGAATTTGTTTGGAGAAAATACAAAAATCTGCCAAGTGTTTGTAGCTCTCTGCCTGTTTTCTTTCCAGCACTCACCTGGCTACTAGCTGCTGCAGAAAGTGAGCGAGACTGTCAGATTGTCAGTTTCTGAAAGTTACAGAATTGAGTGATGAAGACCACCTCCAGCTCCGGCTGACAAATTGAAAAGCGGTTTTTCACTGCCTTCAGTCTGTCGGAACAGCACTTTGTGTTTGACGTATGTATTGGCCTTGCGGGTTATGGAGTGCAGCTTATATTTGGTGGGTTAGCAGTTCAAACACCCTGACAAGCAAGAAAAATCTGAGCGAGCTGATCCTGAACAACTTCACTGTTCAAGGGCTCCTAGGTGAGGTACAAACTTCAACTGCTCAGTGGCAGCGAACATAAGACTAAAGTTGTTCCGGTCAACTCCCAGATGTGGATCTTTGTACGTGTTTGGCCCTGTCCTCTGTGTGATCTGATCAGAAGTGGACAGCTCACACCTGGCATTACAATGCCTCTCCAGGTGGGTCTTAAGTGACCACTTGTTTTTTTTTTAGTTCAGCGCCACACTAAACTCCTCTATCAGCCTACATGAGTTTCATGTTTTACCTGCACTGTCAGCAGCCTGACAGGCAAGAAGCTCCGTGGTCTGCTGGGATTTTAGAACTTATCTATGATCAGGGCGGTGCACACTTTTACTTATCCTGATCATGTGGAAATCTGATGTTTGCATCTCACAGAAGACGAAGACAGAAATTAATGACAGAGTCGGTGAAAAATTGCACCCTGGCGCACCACAGAGACTCTCTCCTGTCTGCTCTTCTCAGCAACACCATGTGTTTTTACAAGGAAAGAAGCAACTTAATGTTTTGCATTTAATGCTGAATTTACAAGGAAGCACAGATGTTTAAGACTCATAGTCATAACTGTTTTACTTCCCTGCTCTGTATGCAAATAAACACGTTAGCAAAATGTGCTGTTGTTTTTAACCAGCAACTCGCTGGAACAAGTGGACACAATGTTTTTTTTTTTACAGAGAGAAAAAAACAATTAATGTATGACAATGGCTGAATTTCCAAGAAGGGCCATATATTTAAGACAGTTTCTCCTCACTCAAGAATTCACAAAAATAGGAGTCTGGGGTTACTAGTGTATTCACAAACATCCTCTGCAGGTAAAGCCTGGACCACACTACACAATTTTAGTCCTGATCTCCCGCTCGCTTGCATGACAACTGACAAACACCCCCTAACGGTGGCAAATTGCTGCGTGCCCCCAAGAGTGAGGATCGCAATGTGTGAACTGTTCAAAGGCATGACCCAGAGCTCGGCGAAAGCTCACTGACAGATATCAAGCAGGTTTAATATCTGCAGCCAATGAGAGCAGACATGGCAGCTGCAGACGCAGGCTGAGTAGGTCAAGAGGGAGACAGATGAGGGAAAGATGGAAGAGCAGCGGAGCAGCAGACAGTAAAGCCCAAATACAGAACCACTACAATTTATGCATCTTCCTATGTAAAAATGAGCACATAGTAACTATAAAGCCGCAGTGGCTACAGAGTAACAAGCTTAGTTTAGTGACCTTCTGTCTCTGATCAGTCATGTAGTGTGCAGAGACCAATAACTTCAAGATTACAAGGCAGAGAGTGGCGTAGTGTGAACAGCACAGTGATCTGACGACTCTGAAAGCCCAGGCGTAAGAGAGCCCAAACATGTAATTTGTATTATAATGAAACAAAACAATAGACTTACAGGACATCACTTTCGTAGGCGGGTCTTTGAATTTAATCCTGAGCCACATTTGCATTCACACTGTGGAAAGAGTGTGGTCACATGTGGCTCAGACCAACTCTGAATGTGGTCTGATGGATCAGATCTCAAATGAGTGGACGAGTGCAGGTGTGAACACACTCAGGACACTTGTTAATAGACCCAAAAAACTGAATTCCAAGAAAGTAAAAAAGGCTAGTTTCTGGGAAATAAGTCTTATGTTCTGTTTAAAAAGAAAAATAATCTTGTCAAGCAAGTTTTGCATTAGAGAAGTAATCTAATTTCAAGAAAATATGTCTAACTTTGTCTTAATAAGCTATTACAGCTAATATTGAGCTACATTTAACCAACAACAGGCTACAACAATGGTTTGCATAATATCCCAGCAGAGGAACAAGATTATTTTTCTTATTTTAAGATTAAAACCATTTTCACATCCCCTAAATTTAACAATCTAATGAAATGACACCAATTAAAGTTTGTATTAATCTATTTTTATTCATTATCAACGTGTCTGAGTGGATCAGACTCTATTACATCTTTAAGTGGATAGAATTATAAGATAGTTTTAAGAATTCTAGCCAAGCAAATCTGTCTCACCCCATTGGTAGATGCTTTTGCTTAAAATAAGAGAATCTGGTTATATTTAAAAATATTTGGCTTCTTTCTAGTGGGGATGTTTTTTTTTGCAGTGTTCCGGGTCTGAACGGGGCCGTAGATTTTCTAGCAGGGTTTTTGCTCTGAATAAACGACAATTCTGTGCTCAGCAAATATGAGGCAAACTAAAATGCAAACAGAGGCAGAGAGCAGAGAGAAGTGCAGCCTGGGCAAAATGTTTAGCGTATAAATATCTTGTGTATAATGGGCACTAGCGGTTTAATAATTATGAGTTCCTGCACAACAGAGCTGAACAATACACAGATTGTGATTATTTTCGTGGGAAAGAAGGCTGTTGGCAGTAATCAATCCTTTTGTGAGAGCTTGAACTGTGAGCTAGACAATGGTGTCACACAGTATACATATTGATTACACGCTGGAGGCTATTCTGAGTGTAAAAATAAATACATCAGCCTACATCAAATGGAACTGTGGTCCTGGAACTTTTTGAGGACTCGGTCGATGATCGTTACTTAGGCTACTGTTGACAATTTAGTCAAATTATGGTCACGCTATATTTACAGGCCACAACACAAATTGTTCAGACCTGATGTCATGGCTCCCATCTGTAGTCACTCTGGCTCTTCCTTCCCTCTCACCACACATTCACACCACAAACGTACATGATAAACAACTTCCCAAATGTCACTTAATTTCCTGTAGAGCTCGACAACCAGGATGTGTGAACACTTTAAAGTCTGTCAGCCAAAGAATGTTGGACAAGACTGAACATTTTGGAGTCACTGACTGTCAACAGCCAATCAGATCTCCTGGCAAGTGAAAACTCAAAAGTTTATTGCATCTATTCAGTCCTCTGGAAGTGCGGAATAAATGTTTTAAAAAACTGCTCGGAGCTCTCTTCTGTCAGCTTAAAAATACTCACCATTAATTTTCCTTGAATGTTCATGGGCTCTTAATAATATTTCACTGGCGTTTCTGCTCTCAGCCTCCCCAAAACACAACACTAGTAGCAGTAAAAATACATTATCTAAATGTTTAAAGCTCTGTGGCTTCCTGAGACTGGTGCACGCTGACAAAAAAAGCTTCTCGCTTTAGTCACAATAAACAAAGTTGCTCACAGACTGGATGTGGGTTGTTGGCAAGACTATGTGACTTTTGAAAGCTGAACTGGCACTTTAATTCTCTTGCAAATGAAAAGTTGAACTTACAAGAAAGAAAAAGCTTCCTTGTTTAGTTAAGTTCACTCAGGTGTTTGTTGCTACAGGCTCACTTGGTCTTGGGTGGCTAATACTAGTAAGCTAAAAATATCAATATTTTCCTCTGTGCAATGGTGTGAATTTGTTGAGTCTGCTTATTGTTTATATTATATATACATTGTTTCTTAATATTTTAATATTTCCTCGTTTATGTTGTTCCTTTTTTATATCTCCTCCTATTTACATTGCTCAGTTACTCATTACTATTGTTTTCTTATTGATGCTTATTCTTTCTGCTGTTATTTTATCTTAAAATAGACTGTGTTGTGTAATTGGTTTGCTCACTTTAAGAACTCCTCTCAACCAGCGCTTGTTACACTGAGGCCCACTTCACACACGACATGAAAATGCATATTAAGTGAACTGATTGCAAATTGGCTCATTCACACCTATCATTACAATGCGTCTCCAGTAACCACCTGTGAGCTGATCTCACTTCCCTGCTCTGTAACTAAAGATTATTTTCGCATTGTCAATTAATTTGTCAATTGTTTTCTTGAATCATCAATTAGTTGTTCAGTCAATAAAATGTCAAAAATGGTGAAAAATGTTGATAAATGTTTCCCAAATCACAAGAGGAGGTCCTTGAAAGTCTTTTATTGCTCATAACCCAAAAAAATTTAGTTTACTGTCATAAAGAATCAGGAGATATTCACATTTAATAGGCCAGGATCAGAGAATTTTGACTTTTTTTCTTTAAAAAATTACTCAGATTAACCAATTATCAAAATAGTGATTAATTTAGTAATCGATTAACTGATTAATTGTTGCAACCCTAATGCAAATAAACGTCATTTCCATTTGCAAAGACCAAATACATTGTCGTGTTTAACTAGCGGGACACTGAGACGCACTTTCTCTGCCTCGTCTGCTGGAAATTAAAAGAAGAAGAAGAAGTGCAAAAACCTTGGTGCCAAGTCTTGTTGTATAGACTTTTTTTTTTTGGCCCAAATGGAAATTAAACAATGTGTTTTATATGTACTCCAACCAGAAGAATCCATTTTACCTGCTTGTTGTGGCTTCTGCTTGTTTTTTGATGTTGTTACTAGGGCTGAACGATTACGAAAAATATATGAAAATATATGAAAAACATATTAACATGCCTATGATGTGATTTTTGAGGGTCTCTGTACCAAACAAAGATGTTTTCTTAAGTTTGTAGAACGTGATGTGTCGGCCAGAACATCTCTGTAGCATGAAAACATTTCCCTACAGTTGGCACACAAATTAGTACGTACTCTCACTTACACAGAGGACGCCAGTTCAGTAGGCGGCTCTTCACTGTGACCCAGGACACACTGGTGTACACACTGCTGAATAAATGTGGCCATATGGAGCCCAGACCACCTCTGAATGTGCTCTGAGTGATCTGCACTTAGAGCTGTCCACTTGTGATCCAATCACTCAAGACGCATGTTAATGCCAGGTGTAAAAAAAGGGTCTGTTTTGGGCCAAATTTTAAGTGTTTTCCTTCATCCTGTAATTGCCACTTGTGGCCACAGTGGCTGCAGTTCATCAGAAGCTACACAGTGAAAAGTTAATAACTTTATAAAGACACTCCCCTTGGTGACGTTTCATTATAAATAAACTGAGTTTTGGCTTTAAGAGTTAGGGAGCACTCAAATTTACTTCATTTGCTGGCACAAATCAAGTGAAAGTGACTGCAAGGAAATCGTATAGAACTTTATTTTAACGCCTGTTTTTATAGCTTAATATTAAAATACATTTGTGTTAATTTTTCATTTGAAAAGGACTAGACCTATATCATCTATGTTTGTTGGGTTTGTGAACCTAAATTATCCCAAATGTTTCAAACCATGTACATAATTAATTCAAGGCAACGGTGCCTTTCATTTGGTCACCTGTTGAAGTACTTTTGAGGAAACATGGGATACATCAGAGAGTGAGGAAGGAAGTTGGAGAACATGACTAAACGCAACCTGAATAAAATATTAACACATTAACTCATCCATGAACATAATTTCTGCCTGAGTCATGCCAGATAGATTTTCATCAGCAAAGGTGTTTTGTTTTTAAATCAACAACAACAACAACAACTTCACAGTGTCTTCAAACTACTTTTTGTTAATGTTTTGATGTGGAAAAGATTATGGGAAAGGGATTAGGAAACTTTGGGCAAACAGCAAATTATTAAGAACAAACGACGCGGCAGAAGAGGAGATTCTCAGATTTGATACAATTTACCAATTTTTGCTCGAGTTTGCTGACATACCAGTTCCTGTTGAATACAAACGAAGGAGCAGATGGATCTTCCTTCTGGGAGCCATGTGTTACATGTCCTACTCTGTCATAGCACCACTGATGCCTGACCCTTTCCTTTGAAGAGCGCTGTTAGTTAAACATCACCAGTTTGAAAGAGACGCCGGCTCTGCCTTTTCAAGGACAATTACTGGGAAACCTGTAATGATTGAGCTGGACGGTCTATCGGTTACTGGGAGTTGCCTTCACCGATGTTTCCTAAGAGAGAGAGAGGGGGCAGGTTTCTCCCTGCGGCCACGAGTGATTCTTGAAAACAGGACCCGATCCCCACAGCTTATCAATCACTTCTCTTGGATGCTCTTAGAAAAACCCGGCGGGCAGC
Organism: Lutjanus campechanus; assembly: GCA_027495735.1. Classification (NCBI taxonomy): domain Eukaryota; kingdom Metazoa; phylum Chordata; class Actinopteri; order Lutjaniformes; family Lutjanidae; genus Lutjanus; species Lutjanus campechanus. Next base: position 12,424 of record JAJHUR010087006.1, read on the forward strand.
GGTGGCAAAAGGACACAATCTCTATCAAGTAGAAATACAGACACTAGGGCTGGGCTACATGGCTTAAAAATAATATATAGAAATTTTTATGCTATTCTGCGATATACAATATATATCTTGATGTACACATTTACTTTAAAATAACATACTGTAAATTCTTAAACAGTGCAAACATATGATGATCTTACTGAATATGATGCTTTGCTGTAGATTAAACTACCCAACGTTATATAAAGTATATAAAGTAGTTAAAATACACATTAATGCAGCAGAAATATTAGTCTAAAAACATCAGACATAAAAGTTAAACACTGACAGGGACCATTTTACCACACAGTGACTAATACTACATTTACTTTTGACACTTTCAGTAAATTTTGCTCTAATACTTACTTAACTCTGACTTGAAATTAAGTATTTTCAGTGTGGGGTATTTTTGCTTTAGTAATAAATTAAGTACTTCCCCTTCAAGGAAGGTGGGCTTGTGGGTAACCTGTGAGATGGAGGTCTGCAGGGGGTTGTTGTGAAAGTGAGCTAACTAGTTAGCTGCTACTAGTCCAGACAATTAAAACAGCCTAAAATCTCCAGATACATTTAGGAGCTGAAAGCTGCAGATAGAGTTACAACTGTGATCAGATGATTAATCAGGTTTTCTCACGTGATTTTGGTGGGGAAAAAAAAAATCCAATTACTCGCAGCTGCTAACTAGCTAAGTTAGCTTTACACAGATCAGGTCTGCTGTGAAGAGTACAGGAAGATTCTGTAGTAACGTTACATAAACAGGGCCTTTTTATTTATTTATTTTCTTTGGCAGCAAACACAACACACAGCTTTTACACTCTTTATGGCTGACTGAAGTAGAGTAAGTGCCCCTCAGCAGCGACCAGTGGAAACACTGAAAACCTGAATATGACGATATGGTCATCTGCTATGTCGCACATTAATTTTACTTGACAAGTATGCTCTGTATGCTCTATGCTCAAATAAAGCTCTGTTTTGAAAATACAAGGAGTAGAAAGTGCAGATATTTGTGTTAAGAAACACAAGCACAGATATCTGAAAACTCTACTTAAGTAGAGAAACAAAACATTTGTACTTAGTTACTTCCCACCTCTGCTGGTGGTTGCAGCAGAGCAGTTTGTTATCATGAAGTCATGAATCAAGCATCGTGGGAAATAGTTCACATATTGTAAAACATTTCTTCTAATTATCTGCAGATATTTTCCAACTAAAGCTCTGGATTCGATTAACATAGTTTTGGGAACTTTGGTAATAATTTAATTCAGATTTTTCATCACTTCATTCCGCCTTTTGTAGTGAATTTTATTGATGCTGTATGTGGTGTGAAAGAAAGCACATGTTTTTATTATTTGTCTCTTTCATGTAGATTTTAATGTCGGGGACCACCGGGTTCTGATTTTCATTCACATACGGGGGTAAAAAAAAACAAAAAAAACGGAGCAGTCAGCTGGAGACAACATGAGCGCCAGAGATGAAAATAAAATCAATTCTGTGCACTGTGTCACATCTTGTTGAAAGTATAAATATATTGTAAGATCACAGGCAGGAACTCAGTGTTTTATGGATCTATTTATCATTTCCCCACAGAACTGTGTCTGATCATTTATGTGTTTCTTTGTCCTGACAAAGATCCCTGAGAATATCAAGACTCCGGGAGGTTGCTTTAACAAATTGAATTTCTAATTCACTTACCGGGTCCAACTTCAGACTTTTCTCACAATCCACTTTTCTGGCTTTGCGCTCCACCAGTGATAGACGCAGTTAGGATTTTATCTAAACCAGTCCTGATTCTGATTTGCTTAATGTTTCCAAGACTTGTCAATCAGTGTAATACAGAGAAACCTCACTTCTGACACACATAATGCTGTAAAGCCACTATAAGAGCTCCAGTTTTGTTTAAAATGTACATTTCTCCATTTAATTTGCTTATATTAGATTGTAAATATGCTTCACATTTTTCTGGTTCAACTAACTGAGTTTAACCAAGGATAGACCACCGGCTAAAAGAGGCAATCTTTGCAAGTGGCCATGCGTAATAATGAACTCAGAGATGTCTCGAAAAGTGGACTCAGCGCAGATAACAGCACTCTGTTTTGCATTTCCATTTTCCATTCCGTTTTCCATTTTCCCTATATCACTACACTCCATCATGTATTATCCATGAAGGCTCTAAGTTCATTAGACCACACAGAATAATTCAGGAGCCGTACTGGACTCTCAGAAAGCCAGTTTGAACTAACCTGCAAAATAACAAGAAATCTGACTGGTTACAGTTTATAAAAGTGATGTTTTTCTTTGTTTTGTTTTGTACTGAAGAAGCGCTGCCCAGAAATGGGTCGAGTACGAGTGTAATTACTTTAATTGAGACTTCACAATCATCAAAACAGCTTAACCTGGTGGTGAAAATGCACTTCTGTATGTATGTTGACAAACTACAGAAGAGCTTCAAGTGGCAATTATACAGTTCTGTTTGGAACTGCCTTCTTAATTACTTAAAATCTGCTGCAAACTTCACCACTTTTAAGAAAGCTACCAAATTAATTTAGCAACAAACATGAACTCATGTCTAGTTTTTAAATGTAGTGTCTTTAAAAACGTGCTTTAGCATTTTTATGCTGAACTCAGTTTTTAATTCGTTTTCTGATATTTTGCTGTATTCAGTTTACCATCTTTTTTACCTCGCTGTTCCGATGGCTTATTTTCACACAAGCCCTTCTAGGGACAGGTGTCGCAAATTAGCATTCACTACAAACACGACCTGTCCCTATCAAATAAAACATGAATAAGTATATAATAACATTTTGTAATCTAAGGAGGAACTACAGCAGGTATTAATTTAAAAGTAGAACATAAAATACAAGCATATCAGGGCTGTCCACGAATTATATTTTGGGGCTTTGAAGCTTCAGTGAGAATCACCCACAACTATTCGAAGCTTTGACGGGGTGGGGCACAAGCTGTCATACTCTGCTCAAACTCGTGCTCTTTATTTTTTTATTATTGTAATTAAGAATCGAAAGAGAGAAGAAGACAGGAAGGGAGACATCTATTGTGGTCAACTTGACGAGCGAGTGTCACAGCCCCATGCTTGCAGGTCTGCATTTGTGCACATGGAGCAGAAATGCTCCCTTGCACAAATGCTTTTCCTCTGACAGATACTGTTTTGTGTCACATGCACACGCCTGGTCTTCATGTGCACGTGGGTTTTGAAACTAATTAAACGCCAAAGAAGAGCTTCATTTCTTGGTCTTTAGCAGTCTTTTGCTTCTTTTTCAGCGCAGCCAATGAAACATCTCCATCCTCCCTTCAAAAAAACAGGAAAACAAAAACAAAATGCAGCATTCGAGCACTGATCTGGACGTTGATTATCATGGCAATGATAGAACCTTCGAAGCATTCGGGCCAGCCCTAAGACATATCAATTTCATATTTAACTAAAATATCCGTTGCACATCTCAGTTTCATATGAATGTTTAACATCAAAGTATTATGAAATACTGCAGAATTTTGGCCACAACTCATTAGATAATAGAGAAAAATTTGATAGGCCACATCCATCATTTAAATATGATCAAAGTTTATGTTCAAGAGAAAAAGCCTTGTCGATTTTCAATTGTGTTGTGCGTACACCTACATAAAATCTTAACCATAGCGGTGTCAAATCAGAAAACAGCTTTATTTTTCCAACAGTTTTGGAAGGCACTTACAATGATATCGTCTTGCTGACGGTGGCAACAGATCAGAAAACACTTAAAATGTGCTGTTCTGGTGGGCAGTTACAAACAATGTACTCTGTCATTTCATTTGGAGGACTTGTTGGAAAAAAAAAAAGAAATGTACTTTGCGTGCACCGTTTTTTTGAGATCTATTCAAAAGCACATAATTACAAACAAGTTAAATATTCAATTATGATGTTTGTTGATGGCTGCACACTCTGAAAAACTGCCAATCTTCTCTTCTCCGTAATCTTCTCAGCTGGTAAAATCAACTATTGTCGGTTTTGCAATAAAAAAGCTGTTGATGAGAAAATCTAGTATCCCAATCAGACTTCTCGCCACCCTCGAGGGAGCATTCACAAGAGTGAAAATGAGGGCAGTCATCCAGAAGATGTTTTATTCCTATCACATCTTCTTGTTAGAACGTGTTGTCACCAAAAAAACAATACAGGCAGCTACTCCAAACAGTCCGAAAGCTCTGTAACTGCCTGTTGTTTAAACAGCTGTCAAATCTCACCAATGAGAAACGGAGAGTTTTGATAAAACATAATTATAAAAAGAAAGAAAAAAAAAAGGAAAAGCTGCTAATTAAACCTAAATAACAATGTTAATCTGACAGAGTGAAACCAGGACTGACTTTGTCAAAGATTCACTGTTCAGGACTGTTGAAGTTTCTGAAATGAAACTCTGAGATTTCTCTTCTCAGAGAAAGTGCATTACAAATGGAGCTGAAACCGTTAGTCCAATAATTGATTGTTTGATCAACAGAGGATTAATCCACTTTGATCACTGAATAAAGGAGCAATATGTAAGAACTGCAAATTCATATTCCATTCACGTTCTTGCTAATTGTAGCAGCTGCAGTGATCTCAGTTAGCCATGCAGCTAGTAGCGGTCCTTTTTGCTGACTCTGTCTGGACTGGGAGTTCCCGTGTTTAAACTTCTGGCACAAGAGCTTAGGACTGCCAGGAGGAGGAGGAGGTTTTCAGGCCCGGGGTTGGGGGACCCAGTGGGGAATGCTGACAGGGACTGGTGCAGGAGTGGGGACCTGGACCGGAGCGTGGCAAACGGGCAATCGAACCGGGCTCAGCAGCCTGCAAGTAAAAAGGCCGGGAGCGGGACTGAATAAAGATTCCGAGAACCGACGGAGGCCAGTTTGACGACAGGGAATACTGTACAGACGTTCATTTACAGCTGCTCCGACCAGGACTCTGACTCCGGGACGACAAAGACACGGCCGGTTCAGGAGAAAGGAATGAGAGGGAGGTCAGCCATCAGGGAGGCAACGGGGATCCAGAATATTTTCACATGTAGCTCGGAAAATTTAATTTAATTTAATTCAAACCAGAGTCACTGGTTGTTAGAACAGTGGAAAGACTAACAGAGACAGTTCTGTTGAGTTTTATTTAGCTTCTGTCGAGTATGAATTAGTTGTGTGGATGATGAGTTAACAAGGCAAAGACAGAAGGTCTGCAGTAGTATTTTTCTGTTTAATAAGAAAAATAGATGTAAGAATATTTCCTTTCTTGACATTTTGTAAATTTATTTATTATATAGAATAAATATATATAGACTAAAATGCTGAGAGAGCTTGTGTAACGTAGCAAACTCATCGCTCACAGCTATACTATCACACTATCGCTTCTTGAGGTACAAAGTGGTTTTACAAGCTGGGGCCAGCTGGTTAGCATGCTGACATCAGTAGATATATCTGCAGACATCTCTGACATGACGACAAAAATGTTTCTTCACATTTTGTTGAGAATTGTAGTTAGTATTTGAATGTTTTAAACAAAATGTCTTACATATTGCGCCTTCATCCATTTAAGGCTGTGATTTGAAGGTTGAAATTGCCCCAAAACTTCGAATAAATAACTGAATACCTTTGGATTTTGGACTGTTTCTTCAAAAACACAAAAAGAGACATCTGAACGTGTTAACTTGGGCTTTGAAAAACCGTGATGATAATTTATTAAACAATGAGTCCAGAAAATAATCATCAGATTAATCCATAATGAAAATAATCACAAGTTGCAGCTCTAATTGCAATTATCATTGTTTACGACTACAGTCATGAGATAAAATACAGGGAAAATTAAGTTGTTTTTTTTTCAAATAAATGTTAAAATAATCCTACGAGGACTACAATTACTCGTCCTTTATGCTTAATTATGGACAAATTGGGTATGATACATGTGGTGTTAGCGTTTTATTCCTGCTTTGACACTACATCTCCATTTCTTACATTTCCATTTACAATTCATCCTCGAGAGACAAGAAAACCTCTTGTCAGGCTACACACACTCGGGTGCCGAGGGCTTTAAAAAGCTACTTAAATCCTCAGTAGCCACAATGTCAAAGGGACAAAATATAAAGTGTAGCCCGCTTTTTTACAGCCGCGATGGGACTCTGAAAAGGTGAATACAGCCGTGTTATTAAAAAGGGTCCTTATAAAGCGGCCTTGGCCACATCTAATTAGAATGTAAATGTAGTGTGGGCTGGGGATGGATCACAGAGGATAGACATTGGCATTTAGATTATGCTGAGACTAGATTACTGATGACACTGTGTGTTGGTGAGATAGCCTTTTTGAGAGCAGCTTGGCAACTGACTAATTGTGTTTCACCACGAGCAATGTAGGCCGTTGCTGTTCTATCGCTGGTAATTAACAAGCGGGAAGGGAGAGGTACATTGTTGCGTGTGCACAATACAAACAACCCTCTGCAACAGCGAGACTAAAACACACACACACGTAAGAGTATATGTGTTTAAATGCACACACTCAGGCAGTCTTGCACCTCTTGCACCTTGTACTAGATTGAAAGAATGGAGCGCTTCTTTGCACTAAGCCCAGACTTGGTAGAAATCCTCTCACCTCTATACAATTCCTCAGTGGGGGCATATGCCATGAACAGAGCAGCTAAGACCAAACAGAAAACCAAAGACAGAATGGAGACAGCGGAGAGAGAAGGAGGAGAGGAGGAGGAGGGGTGGCGGTGGTGGTGGAGAGAAACAGAGAGCAGAGAAGAACAGAGAGGGAGGGTGAGTGCAGAGCAGAATGGAATAAATTGAAGCTGATCTGGTGCTCTGCATTCTGAGGAGGCTGGATTTGCATATCTGTGCAGCGGTGCAGAGGGAGAAATGTGTCGGTGCTGACAGCAAGCTGAATATCTTAAACCTCCGCTGACACCCCTGCAGGCACTCTCTCCTCGCATACACTGATACACGGTGGAAGGTACACACTCACACACACGCTCGCTCGCTCGCACGCACGCGCACACATGCACGCACACACTTAAGGTCAGGAGATGGGAAGCTTTGTGTGTTGCTTTGTTCCTGCACAGTGATGTACAGTAGTCCTTGTTGTTTAGCAGTCAGCTCAAGTACAAGACTCATCTCTGGGGAAAGGACCCAGCGAGGCAGGCCATTCTCTGCTGCCACTCAGTGACACGTAACTGTTCATATCTATGTACATATGTATGTCTATATATGTGTATGTATGTATGTATATATACATACATACATATATATATCCCATACTATCACAATACTTCGGTGTTGATTCAATATGTATCGCAATTCAGTAATACGATTTGAAATTGCAA
>JAJHUR010087006.1:19785-39109 GCA_027495735.1 Lutjanus campechanus
TTTTTTTTTTTTTTTTTTTTTTTACAGTTCTGTGACAATGTGACAAAAAAGCAAATCTTACATCTCAGCTGAGTCCTGTTTCCAAAAACACTGCATATCACGTCTCTTTCTGAGTTTTATTCCAGCAACATCATTGCTATAGTGCTTATACAAGCAGTAAATAAAATACTTTATGAGGTAAACTTTAGCTGTTCCTGCTCATCAAGCTATAAGATAATAAGATAATTCGTTTTCCATAAGAAAATAATAAAGAAAATAAGAGTTTAGGCCAAAATTAATAGACCACTGACAACTGAGATTGCTGTAGCTGTGAAGTATTGAAGCTGCAGATTGGCAGAATGAGTTAGTAATGTGAAATCAGCAGCTATTAGTTTGTCTCCACAGAGCAGAGAAAATATATGTCTGAAAGTTTCAGCGCACACATATTGTTCTATGTTTAGTATGTGAATTTAAAAGGATCAGCTTGTTAAAATAAGATTACCACAATTGCAATGCTAATTTCCATTAGCAGGTCAGTGGTAATTCCCATTATGCGTTAGCATCGAGCTAATGCCTAAGCAGTAGTTATTCATATATATCTGTACATATGTATATATATATATATATCGATCCAGGAAAGAAAAAGAACAGAATAATAAGAGAATTGATTTAAAAAAACGGAGTCATAAGAGAATCGATTTTACACACAATTTGGAGTTGAAAATATTAAACTTGAGTTGAAAAATCTGTATTGTGGGTCTTTTGCAGAGCGTTGTGTGTGGCGGACTGTGTGGAGTGGACGGACAGAGCTGACAGACAGCTGCTGAGAGCAGAGGAGCTCTGGAGAAAAGAGCCAGAGGCAGACTGGAGATTCTGGAGGAATAAACACCAGAGTTGCACTGGAAAGTGCGGACGTTGGCCGTTTGGTGAGAAAAACTTTCAAACTTTTGGATTTAAAAACTTGAGTCTATGTGCAGCGATAGGCTTTGGCAAATTTCCTAATTTAAAACAAAAAACAAACAAACAAAAACACAAAAACATGATTCACATGTAGAATAAAGTTTCATATTTGGGGCTCGGCACTCTGTTGAAACTGTACAATAATTAAGACACCAGTGGAAGATACAGAGTCTTGACATTTAGAGGATTTCTCTTTTAAAGGTTTAATAGTTTGACATTCTGGAAAATCTTGCTGTGACTTAGATGAGACGATCGATACACTAGCTTGTAGTATTGATACTACATTTATGTCTGTACAGGAAATGCATCGCTAACGCTGGTTAGCTTAGCATAGCATACAATTAAGACTGGAACACACCTTTCTCACGGCCCCTATTTTGACGTGAAATAGGTTCCATTCCATTCAAGTCAGAGTCAGGGCGCTTTTTTGTGCATGTTGGCTCGCTGCAAAGGCTCCGCTGCACTAAATGGAATGGGACCTTAATTGGTATCATCGGTAACACTTGTGTTTACCCTATCCTGGCTCTGCACAAAGGTAACACAATCCAAATATCGGCACCTCTAAAGCTCACAAACTAACACATTATATTTTGTTGATACTGTACATAAAATTAAAATTTCTGGAGTCCCCACAGGTTGCCCGACACACATTTCACATCTCACATCTCTGTTTTTGTGCAGATTAAATAAACAAGGAATAAAGTGTTAATTGGTGAGCTGTAGAGGTGCTGGTAGGCAGATTTTGTTACCTTTAGACGGACTGAGGCAGGTTTCTTCCTGCCGGTGTTTATGTTAAGCTAAGTTAATCGGCCTCTGTGGCATTGATCTTTTTTTATCTGACTCAGATAAGCAAATATGCCAAAATGTTAAAACATTCCTCTACAATAAGCTGCATTTTTGGGCTCAGCACACTGTGTAAATAACATACTACAATGAAGTTGCCAGTGGAAACTTGGCATTCAGAGAGTTCCTCTGTTGACACTGTAAAATAATGGTGGATCACTATGAATCCAACAAAATATGGCTTCATTTATGGATCTCCGATTTCTTTCCTGACTGATTGTGATTTATCAAAGAACAACAGCAACAAGCAGAGAAGCAACTGAGCAGAGAGAACAACAGAATAGATTCTCATTATTGATTGTGCAGCACTCTCAGAAAAATAACAGATGTTAATGCTCCTTGCTAAATTATTTAGCAAACACTGATACTGGAATAGTTTTTTGGAACATGCAGAAAGTACCCAGGCTGTGCAATTGACATTTTTGTGTATTTCAATGACTGTCTTTTTTTCCGCAGGGCGCTTCCATAGAATTATATGACATCTACACAAAGCTAGCATGGGGTCTTTGCAGCGTGCTTCATGTCTTTCAAATATTTAAGATCCTCAGTGGAGGAGCAGAACAAAACCACAGCCTCACATGTCTTAGACGAGACATGTGATGTGGATGAATTCTTCTTTTTGACAGTCAAAGCCAAAGACGCTGCACTTTGCCAGACTATCTTCATGCTGTTTATCATAAAAGCCCGGAGGGGGATTTAATTTGGCAAGTTGTGTTCTCGTGCTGGAATCAACAAGAATCGGGAGGGGGGGGGCACATTTTATTTGCCTGACATTGTCTAATAGCCACCATCATTTCTGATTAATCTTACACTGCTTCGAGGATTTATCTATCTGCGTGCTCCATGTGGTGCTGTACAGCTCAATAGGGAGAGAAGAGCACAAACACTGCCAGGGTTAGTGCCTCCACTCCCACTGCACATAATTCTTACTACTTTGGATGAAAGCCTGCGCCAAATGGTGTGTGTGCGCGTCTGTGTGTGTGTTTCTGTGTGGGTGAGAGCAGCAGTTCTGACAAAAATAATAACAGCTGGGGCTTTAAAAGTGACCAACCGTGCTTCTCATAGTTTTCTGCTAATGCTGTAGCACCAAGTTTGTTCTCACTTTCAGGTTCTTGCTGAGGTGCTTGAGTGCCCATGGCTAACATTATGACCAGCAAATATCAGAGGAATCTCTTGGGTCTGGTTAAGTAGCTCATTAAGCTCAAGGTTAAGTTAGCTCAAGGTTATGTTTGGGTCTCTACAGGCCGGCTGTCTGCAGAGTGAGAGGAAGAAAAATGCTGATGGGCCCGTCAAATGTCAGAATGGATCCTGTCTGCTGTTGGGTGAGAAATAGTGAGGGAAGAATGTGAATTTGTGAGAAATACTTCATGTATGACAACGTGTATGTAGTTGTTACTGTGTGTGTGTGTGTGTGAGATAGGGATGTCAGTTTCAGTTAATTTTGTTCTCAACAGCCCGACACCCAACTGGTAACTATTTTTAAGAAAGGAATGCAAAATGAAGTGAAATACAAGAGGCGCCTGTTGTCCAAATGCCTCCACTCTGCTAGTTAGCCTCTCTGCGGGGTTGTCTGATGTGTGTGGGACAGAGTGAGACAACCTACGGAGGACAGAAAGGCTCTGAGTGAGGGACATACTGGACCATATCTGCCAATCAGCAATGATGAATTTGTTGTGATTAGCAGTGGGGAAAGATTATGAAAAAAGTAAATAAGGAAATTTAAAACCTCATTTTCATCACCTGTAATAATTTTAACCAGAGTGTATGTTCCTCATGGCTGAAGCAGTTGGATGGTTTATGTTTGATGACTGAGGGTGAGCAACCGCAGTTTGATACTATCCGACCAGCACCTCCTGACTTACAAGCTAACGTATGAAAGCACTTCAGCAGTCAAAGTGGAAAGGGACCTGGACAAGAGCCACACTGCCACACTGAGCCAAACTAATTATGAAATAATTACAAAAATGTTACGTTGCAAAAGTAACAAGTAGTCACACAATGGGAAAAAATAAATCACAAATAAAAATAAAAGATTCTGTTGCATCAAGATGCATCGATAATCACCCTCTGAATCAGAATCGAATCATAAAGTACCAAGAGATTCCCACGTTTAGCTTTCGTTCGTCAGAGCTGTCCAGCAGTTTGTGGTCAGTGGTTGCGTGTCTGCCCTGGCTCACTTGACTTTTATCCCACACATCTTCTCCTCAAAGTGCTTTTCACTGTGTTAAGTCACAGTTGGCTCAAGGTACCGAACTGGCTCTTTGAATCCCTAACCCTCTACCACTCTGATTTGCAGTTGGGTTGGTTTCTGGTTTTACTGGTCCAGTCCGGTGTAAAAGCACAAACTAGTTTAATTCTATCCTACCAACTGAACCAACGTTTGACAGTGTGGGACATTCTGGTGAGTTAATACGTCCCTGTGACATTATCCTTTCAATGCAGTTTGCATTTTGGAACACAAAACAGCGAATGTAAACTAGTTCCAGCACTAGTAGCCTGATGGGAAATGTGGGCGGTCTCTGCAGCACAAACTCAACACTTCCTTACTGTAATACATTTTCTGGAACATTTTGTGGTAAACTGCTTTGTGAATAGGCTCTAATTTAGGGGTGTCATCATGAGCCACTTGGGAGCGGCTGAGTCACACGCCACACTTGGTGGTAAAATTCGGTAGTAGCTGTCTCGCCTGGTGTTTGGCTTGATATCACTGGCTTGAAAATTCAGCCCAGCCCTAATTAGCAGCATATCGGTCTGAATTATTTGGCACTTCAACTGACCACGACTACTACTAAACTGAAGAGTAGCTTTATATGATGTACATTTGACAGAATTTTTCTCAGGGTGCTAGTATCGTTGTTCTTTTTTTATGATTCCAGATTCACTTTTATTCTATATATATAAATAAATTGCGCTTAGTCTGTTAGCTTGAAGCTAACACATAATAGGAATTACCTTTAACATGCTAACAGAAATTAGCATTGTGATCAAAGTAATATTATCTTAACAGACTGATCCATTTTACTTCACATATGAATGCTTAAGACTTTCAGACATTTATTCCTTTTCCTCTGTGGAAACAAGCTAATAGCTGCTGACATATCGCTAACAGAATCTGCTACTCTGGCTTTAACACTTCACACGAAAGACCAACAGCAACCTCAAACTCAAAATTTCAAATGGGTTTAAAAATTACTGCCAGGGGCTCTGTTCATTTTGGCAAAACATCTTATTATATTTATTATTCTTTTGTGGCACAAGCTTGCTGAGCATGAACGGCTAAATTTATCAGTTGAATTCAGAAAGTATTTTATTTACCACTTTTATGCTGATGCTACTGAAGTAAAACCCAAAAATGTGAGATGTGCATTGTTTTTGGAATTGTGGTGTGTGATATACAGTCTCTAGAAGCGTATGATTCAACTTTTCCCCATGATCTAGTGATAAATAAAGCAAACGATAATTGCACTATAGAACTGCAATACTTAAGGATCGCAATAGATATCAAATCGGCATTGAGGTATCATATAGCATTGAATCAGTCTGTGAAAGTGTTTCTAGCCTGACTAGTTAGTGCAGCTGTTAGTGGAGTGGGTGTGTGTATGCATATAAAAAATATTCTTGGTGGTTAACCATTGACATCCCTAGTTTGTGAGTGTGTTGGGGAGGGGGCGAGTGGAAGCAAAGGAAGCAGTGAACACAGTGGACACGCTCCTCGGCATGCCGCAGGCGGGATGACATTGATCCAGCAGACCTCTCTCCATCAGTCTCCCTGACAGAGGTAACTGGATTGTTCATAAAAATGGAAATTGAGCCATGTTATTCTCATGCGCACAGGCAGACACTCACAGGCACACAGATGAATCCATCCAAAAATAAATGGGTGCGCACGGATAAGGTGGGCAGCTCGACATAGAAGCTTGTGCATATATACGATTCGTTAATACCACGGCTTACGACGACTGCCGACAATTCAGGGAAACCTATAGCGCTATTTGAACATAAATGCCCATATACAAACATTTCCTCCACCACTGCGACCCTCTGTTGTTCAGGCAAAGAAACACTTCAAACAGATGCAGAGCAAATAAACAGAGGCAGCTGGGGGAAGGGGGACGCAGGGTGAAGGAAGTAAAGCCCTTTCCTGATTAACAGTTTGCTGTCACGTGCGTTATGATAATACTCAAAGAGGCTAACGTTTCAATAGAGCACGGGTGGCTGTGGAGGTGGGTGGGGTCGATAATTACGGCAAATATGCCACAACACGCAATTAGCTCTCTTATATGCATCGTTTGTTAGCTTAGCAGCGTTCTGTGTCACACGCTAATTACCCACAACCACTGTAGGCATGTGACAAATGCTCACTGCACAGACACCGAGTGTGTTGAAGCCCTTTCATCATTATTTCAAAAGCCGTGGCAGGCATGAGTTACATGTTCATGTTTATTTTATCAGAAAGTTGTAGCAAATGATGATTTTCTTGCAGAAATCATCAGAACACTGTGGATATTTCCAATGCCTCTTGCTCCTTTTTGTTTTTACTGTTTCATCAATGTGGACAAACTTGGAAATCATCATCTCTAAAAATAGCTTGATACTTAATCAATTTAGCTCACCCACTGTTTGTCTCCTTCAGCAATGAAGCAGGCTTAGCTGTACAGCAGCAGATGCTATTGATTTTTTTTTTTCCTGAAGAGTGGGGGTGGGGAGGCACGGCTAATGATGGAAATTTTCAGAATGACTCCATGCTTTTACAGGGAGCTGTGTTAATGGTGGCTTCAGCCTGATGAATCTGACACGGTGTAACCTTCAGAGAAAAAGAAGAGGCATTGAGACGGCGTTTCAGGCAGCATCAGCAGTGACGGACTGGATATACAAGCAGGGTTATAATTGGTGCTGGATATTCCAATCTTGTCTGTGTCTAAGCCGAGCGTGACAGGGGCACTGATATTTACTTCACAGTGCTAATAGGATGCACTGTTGTCTCTGTTTGTGTAAATATTGATGTAGTTTGTGACAAGGGAAGGGCATACAAGAGATTAGCCAAAATTCATGAGGGCTGCATGTGTTTTACCAAAAAAATTGTATTTTTTCTTTGGAAATGTCATATTACTTAAATTCAGTTCGAGGAAGAAGAAGAAGAAGAATTACTCCCAAAGGCTCCTTAACAGCTACTGATGATATTATAGAAAAACAGAGACAAGGTGATGTTATTTGATATTTTGGTGCAGCTAAAATAGTGCCAGAGTTAAAATGTTTTCAGAAATATACAAAATTACAAATGATTCTGTCTAGACTCACCATTTTGCCTACAAACTCAACAAAACAGCTGCCTCAACAGACGCTGATGCAGGACAATGCAGCCAAAAATGTGTGTTGGCTCGTAGGTGTGGCTTGCAATCATAAAAACGTCACATTTGTGATTTAGCTAGCCGAGTTTTAATGCCCATCTAAATACGATTCAAGTTCAAGTCTGTCACAAAATCACTTCTGCTCGACCGCACTGAGGGTGATTTTCTAACAATGAAGAGTGTCCAAGGAAAGACTTTTACCCACATTAGCAGCGTGGCTCCAATCCAGCACTTAACACCCTATAAATTAAACAACTAATGGACATCTATGGGAGGAACTGGCATGAAATTTGCTATAAACATTTATATAAGTAAGTAAGTTTATTTATATAGCACCTTTTCAAGAGCAGACCTTTTAAAGTACTTCACAATAAGAGTTCCCATGCGTTATCCCCCCCAAGACTGTTCCTGTGAACAAGTCCCATCCACCTGTGTGGTGCGCATGACTGTAGATATTTGCAGATGGTAGACGGTTTAAGAGGCCAGAGTGGAAGAGTCAAATGCAGGACTTTCGCCTGAGAGACTGTGCTGTTTTTTGTTTTTTTTTGTCATTTATGACAGTAAATGAAGAGTCTTTGGGTTTTGGACTGTTGGTTAGACAAAAGAAGCAATTTGAAGACGCCACTTTAGTCTCTCGCGAGTTGTTATGAGCATTTTTCACAATTTTTTTTGGACATTTTATAGACTATTTTATTGTATTTTTATTATTTCATTTTATTTTTATAGACTACTTAGCACTTTAATATTACTGTAACATTGCTTTATTGCTTATTGCCTCTGTTTTATTTGTGTATTTTGTTATGATCAGGCTCATAAAGCCTCTTTGAATGTGAATAAGACTATAAACAATTAGTTAAGTGGCAGATTAATTCATAATGAAAATAACTTAGTCGCAGCCCCGTTCACAACGTTAACAACAAAGGCTTTCTGACAATAACAAGGACACGTTGAGACAATGAGTATTAGCCAATCACGGCGCAGTAGGGCGGGGCTAGGTGGAACAGTCCTGGGGGAAAAAAACAACATAGATCCCATCAGCCTTAGATATGGCTTAATATTACCGAGTTACTATGCTAACCATTAATCCACCCATCAGTGCTATTATTAGCGGTCCTGACAAAGTCAGCTGTACTTTGTGTTTCTTTAATAATAAAGGAAGTAAGAGCCGAGCTACAGTAGCTCTAGTTAGCTCTCAACAAGTGAAAGGAAATTACTTCTGAGAGCATACTTACATTATCTACTGAGTCATACATCGTGACTGCAAACCACACCACAGGGATACTGCACTCCAATTTCTCTTTTACCAGATAAGCACTGCATAAAATGGCATCGGCGTCAACATTAGTGCCCCTTTATATTTTAAAAACAGCTGAACTTAGCTGTAGTTACAGTACAAAAGGACTCAGGCGTTCTGTTAAACACAACACGGTGAAAACACAAAGCAAGACCTATCTGTCAGCTGTAATATATAACACATTCAAGCTCGAATTTTACAGAATTACATCAATATTACAATATTTTTTAATATTTACCATTACCACTTTAAACATTAATAAAGTATTTCTATTCTATTCTATTCTATTCTACCACTTTAAACATCTTGTCACTCTTAAATTGGTGTCATTAAAATGGATTCTGGCTTCTGTGTTGTAAACAATACAGCCGGATCAAGACGATAACTATCAACTGTATCTCTGATGAAGGTTAAGTGTCCTTAATCTATACAGTGTTGTGGGGCTCTGTGAAAAAGAGAGAGAAAGGAGCTATCAGCAGGGTTTTAGCCCACAGATCTGCATGTAAAGTGGGTCAGCCATGCTCCTGGAGAGCTTAACAAGCTGCTGGAGGAATAAGCCAGCACACTTGATAATTAGCAAGAAGAGGAAGGCATGTTTGAGGGAAGAGGGGGGGTTCAGGAAGAGGTGGAGTACAGATGAGAGAATGTGTGGGTGTGAGGCTGGACCAGCACGATTCAGCCAGAGGTATTTCATGTGTTTTTCCTCTGCCACTGTGCTCATGTTCTATATGTTCCCCCCCTCGCTTTAATTCTTTCATGTCTCTTTTTCTGGGTTTGTATTTGTGGCTTAATGTTCTTTTTGGCACTTCCCTGTAAGACTATTAATTTTGTTGCTTACACAAACCTACAGTCTTAGAAGTAAGGGTTCCAAAAGGGTTCTCTCTGATTGGTTGATGTTCTACCCTTAACCATGCTTCTGAAGAATCCCTTTTTTTTTTTTTTGAAGAAAGGCTTTTACCCTTGTAAAATAAAAAGGTTCTCAGTAGAGTCCCCTGACTGTGTTCTAGATAAAACATTTGAAATATAAAAAGGTTCTCAGAAGAATTCTCTGGGTGGTTTCTAGATAAATCTCTTGGAATATACAAAAAAAGGTTCTCAGTAGAACCCCCTGACTGTGTTCTAGATAAAACCTTTGGAATATAAAAAGGTTCTTCGCAGAACTCCCTTGGTGTGTTCTAGATAAAAACCCATGGAATACAAAAGGTTCTCAGTAGAACTCCATGGATGGTTTCGAGATAAAACTCTTGGAATATATAAAAAGGTTCTCTGTAGAACCTCCCGAGTGTGATCAAGAAAAAACTAAAAGGTTCTAAGTAGAGTCCCCCAAATGTGTTCTTGATAAAACCTTTGGAATAAAAAAAGGTCTGTGGAAGAACTCCCAAGGTGCTCTCTAGATAAAACCCTTGGAATATATAAAAAGGTTCTCGGTAGAACATCCTGGGTGTGGTCTAGCAAAAACCCTTGTAAAATAAAAAGGCTCTCAGTAGAACCCTCTGGGTGGGTTCTAGATAAAACTCTTGGAATATATAAAATAGTTCTCAGTACAACCTGCCTTCTAGATAAAAAGCCTTGAAATATGAAAAGGTTCTCTGTAGAACTCCCTGAGTGTGATCTAGAAAAAAACCCTTGGAATATAAAAAGGTTCTTGATAGGGTCCCCCGAATGAGTTCTATAAAAAACCTTTGGAATATAAAAAGGTTCTTGATAGGGTCCCCCGAATGAGTTCTATAAAAAAACCTTTGGAATATAAATGGGTTCTTGGTAGAACGCCTGGGTGGATTCTAGATAAAACCCTTGGAATATGTAAAAAGGTTCTCGGTAGAACCTACTGAGTGCGATCTAGCAAAAAAAACCTTGGAATATAAAAAGGTTCTCAGCAGAACCCCCAGAGTGTGATCTTGAAAAAACCCTTGTAAAATAAAAAGGTTCTTGGTAGGGTCCCCTGAATGTGTTCTAGATAAAATCTTTGGAATATAAAAAGTTTCTGAGTGGGTTCTTGTCGGTATCTTCAGAAGGGTGGAAAGATTCTGGATATAATCCCTGAGGAGGGATCTGGGTGGAAGCGTTCCCTGTAGATCCTCTCATAGGGGGTTCTGGTTGAAACCTTTCACAGATGGTTCTAAGTATAACCATTGAGCCCTCTGAAAGGGTTCCAAGCAGAACCTATAAAAGTTTCTAACTGGAGTTAGCATCTTTATTTCTAAGAGTATCATGTCTCTTCAGGAGTCAATAAATTTTTGTTTCCACGTTCTGTGACGGTTCAGTTTTTGGCCTCGGCGACATCTATTTTTAAATTTTTAATCACAGAGTCCTAAAACTCACATTTTCGACTCGTCTTTGCGGACTCCTGTTCCTTCGGTTCTAGGTGCACCGTGTGGTGAATGTGCTATTGTTTCTCATTTGTTTTGAAATAATTAGGCCATGAAATGCAGGTGGAAGATTTCACAGAAGCAAAGTGTTTCTCGCTGATTTTGACCTTTTCAGGCAGCACGGCTGTTTGATGTGAGTGCAGTCGGAGCCGCGCAGAGGGAAAATGGTTTGAGAGGCAATCTTTTTCATGTTTGCTATGGTAATTCTTCTTTTATTCCCTAAACTGAGGTCTATCCCTTCATCTAAATTGGTTGTTTTTTCTGGCTCATTTTTGGCGTGCAGTCAAAGAACGCCAACAATAGAGGACATACTTCTGGTTTGAAAACAAGATCCAAGACTTTAATTAAGATGAATGATTATAATTAGAGTTTATTTCAGGTTATGCAATGATGGCTGCATGCTAGCGGCAAAAATTAAACCACAATAAAGAGAAAACAAACAGTAATATTAAGATCGTTGTCAGGGGAGTTTTAGTGATAACCTGTCCAAACCCTTTAGCAAAACATTTGTGCTAATACACTCTCAGGAATAGAGGTTCTAAAATGGTTCTTCCTGAAGTTCTGAGGATCTACCAAGAAGCATTTGCTTCTGAAGAACCCTTTTTGAAGAAAGCTTTCATAAAGAGTTCTTTGAAAGACTACAGGTTCCATTATGAACCCTTTTTATCCAAAGAACCCTTCATGGAAGGATTGCTGAAATCCTTAAAGAACTCTTTGATCAAGGGTTCTTCATACCATAAAATAAAAGAGCTCTCAGTAAAACCCCCTGTGAGTGTGTTCTAGATAAAACCCTCGGAATATAAAATGGTTCTCAGTGGAATCTCCTGAGTGTGTCCTAGATAAAATCCCTGGAATGTAAAAAGGTTCAGAGTAGAACCCCCTGGATTGGTTCTTGATAAAACCCTTGAGAGATGAAAAGGTTTTCGGTAAATTCCCCTGAGTGTGTTCTTGACAAAATCCTTGGAATATAAAAAGGATCTCAGCAGGACGCTCGGGGTGGGTTCTTGTTAGCACACTTAGAAAGTGCAACAGTACTGGATGGAACTTTCTGGTGAAACTTTTCACATGTGGCTCTATGTGTAACTCTTTACGTTTGGTTCTAGGTAGAACATTCTGAAAGGGTTCAAAGGTTCAACCAGGAACCCAAAAGGGTTCTCCTGTGGGGACAAGTTGAAGAACCCTTTATGGTTCCAGTTAGCACATTTATTTCTAAGAGTGTTGAATTCATTGCTCATTTAAAGTCATTGAGAGAATTAAAAATGTCTCATAAAGGTTCTATTTTATAAACGTTACATGATTGGATTGTTCTCCTGGCCTGTATCTGTTCTCAGCCATCAGTGATCAGGGTTCTTCCACAGCTGAGGGCTGAAGCTGCAGCCCTAACACCACTGTAAGCAGGAGGGGGGCTCAGCTGGAGTCGATGTGTGCGTGTGTGTCTTTTGTGTCTGTGTGTGTGTATATATGTGTCCTTTCCTGAAAGCTCAGGTGCTCTCAGGCGAAGTGTGAAGAGGGTTATGTGAGACAGAGAAAGAGAGACAGAAGTGAGATAAAGACTTAAGAGCTCATACAGTGAATAGCTGCAGAGCGAGCTGAACCGGGAGGAAGAAGTCACTGTTACTTCCAGCCTCAATCGTACAAGCTTAAGTAGAGACCACACTGCCTCTGTTTCTTCCCAGAGTCAATTCAAGTGTCACATTTTTCCTTCTCTGACAGGCTTATTTGCCTCCATTATCCTCAAGCAATAAACAGATTATGGGTTTGCTGCTGCACTACAAATCCCAACCAACCACCCGGCACATGTGTATGTAACAGAGCTGCAACGACTGGCTGATTAATCCATCAGATGATCGACAGAATTAATTAGCAACTGTTTTGATGATTGGTTAATCAAACGCAAAAGTCAAAACTATGGTTCCAGGTTCTAAAATTTTAGAAATGGCTGTTTTTCATGGTATTACGTGACTGTTAATTTAATATTTTGGGTTTTGGACTGTTGACTTGGACGTTTGATGAAGTCAGCTTGGGTTCTAGGTACCCAACTTGGTACTTTTAAGGGTACTGACTAGGACTAGGTATTGGTACTCAATGCTTTTAAGGTAATCAACTGACATAACCCAGTGCCAAGTAGTACTGAAGCTTCTCAAGTCAAATGATACCTCCAACCGATCCTTTTTGTCCTCAAAGCTAGAAAATTTGTATGGTTTTGCTCGCCATAATTTAATGTGACATGTGATTGGCCCACTACCACAACAGCTACAACCCAAACAGTCTGGTGTGGTGAAGTTGAGCATGGTGTATTCGACAGAGTTGGCAGATGTGACGTTGTATAGTATTGCTAAACTACAGACCCGGGGCGTCCGATGCAAATAAATGCATAAAATGTGGAAGGATTATTTCGGGAATGGTTCCATTTACATGATGGATATATGGCAAGTACTCTATTGGTACTAGCACCACCGCAAGGGTACTGGTACTGGTATCATAACTTTATAAACAATACCCAGACCTAATGACACTAACATCACCAAATAATATCACGTTAATTCAATCGGCGTCAAATTTCTGTGTCTGGGAGCACATCGGGGTGAAAGAGAAGTAGGGAGCGTAGAGAGAAAGAGAGAGAGTGACATAACGTCACCCTTGCAACTTGTTCAAGTCAGGGCAATGGTGTGCTGAAAGTGGCTTCAAGTGTGAAACACTCTCTGCAGTATCTGTCATGCAAAATGCAAAGCTGGCATCAAAAAGCTAAAGAGCGCACCGCGTTTGGTTGCCTAAATTGCGAAGTCGCCCTCAGCAGCTGGTGCTAATGTTAGCACGCCTGCAGCCAGTACCTTAAAAGTTTAACTCAACTGTCAATGGACAACAAAACTTTAGGTGAGGCATCGACAACTTCATTGACATCTTCGAGTAGCTAGTTTGATGAGCTGTATTTGGAGATAACTGGGCTTTTTTCACTCTCTTGGCTGACGTTGGCTCAGCATTTTTACTAGCGTTAGCCAACACTCAGCAACTGGCAGTTTTAGAAATTCCTTGTGTGTGTGAGATGTATTAGTATGTCCACAACATTAGTATGAAACCAGTATTTGTGAAGTGCATACTATTAAGAGAAATCAGCACTGATACCATAAACAATACCCAACACTAGCTCTAGGATATTGTGACGGGCACATTTTGGAATTGTTTGGGGTTTCATAGACCAAACAACTAATCAAGAAAATAATCTGCAGATTAATTGAAAATAATTGTTGGTTGCAGCCCTAGTATGTAAGAGGTAGAGTCTAGCAATTAATAAAAATTCAAGCACATAATGGCTGGCAACACTGAAGTTATTATATTTTGTAGACGTGTGTTTAAGTGCAAGTGTTTGCCCCATATTGGACACGTAGTTCTAAAGACTGGAATGAAAGGTATTCTGTCTTTTAATTGTCTCATTTCTGTGTCTGTTCGCCGAGGCTCCAGTACCAAACCCCACAGGGAGCAGGCAATCTCATGTGAAAAGTGTTTTCAAGTGGTGTGCTACTCAAACACACTGATTCCACAATCCAATCTGTGCTCAGACTAATAATAAGTGGCCAGTGGCTGCTATTAAGACCATGAAGAATGCAGTAAAAATGTCTTTATTATGGTTGAATTGTCACTCCTGGTTTTGAACAGTACGGCTTCTTTCTTGTTGCTTACCGTTTTAAAAATAGAGAATATGTCTGACAGCTGGTTAACTCTCTACGCCTGCTTAATGAAGCTGACCTGAGGGTCAGACAGATTTTCTGAGTCCGATCAGCTGTTTTGGACTGGTTATGGTTCAAATGATGCCGAGCCAAACTGCCTTTGACCTTTGCACCGATTGTCTAATGGGCTGTTGGCAGTGTTTTGGATGTAACTGTGATGACACGCTGCTGCAGAGCAAACATGAACACAACAAAGTAACGCTGAATAAAAAATACACCAGCAGATCACATCTGTGCCATATTTTTGTACATATTCCAAACCAGCCTGAGTTTTTTTTTTTTTAAATTTACATCCAACAGCGAGACTGAAAGCCACAATAAAAAATAATTAATAACACGGCTGGAATTGTAGCAAACCAAGCCAAACCACCAGTGCCATGGATTACCTGGATTGTGGCTGTAATGCCTCTTCTACCTTACAAGGTTAGTTCGGCATGCCCTGTTTTGAACTGCCCGTTGTGCTGGTAGTGGATTTTCTCATTTAAAACTGTCACAGCCGCCCGTGTGCACGGCAGAATCTCTTGCTTTTCGTTTCAGCGCACATGTTACAGGTTACAGCAGACACAAAGCCCGTGTGAGCAGTGTGTTTAAGTTGCAGATGCAGTGGCAAGAGAAGAATTTATTTACACTTCAAGTCTATATTCTTCCCAACAATATGCATGTAACATGAGGTTGGAGCCAAATTTATCTGCTTTTTGTAACCTTGGTGGAGCATGTCTGTGCTCTCACCACATTATATTGATGCTGAACTGACAAGGAGACTGTTGACGTATAACACCTTTTATCTTGTGTTTGTAGAGTTATGTTTTTTACAGACACAAAGGGAATTATTAAGACAACATATTTTTTAAAGGGAGTCCGGTTTTGCCTGGATAGTGTGGGAAGTGTCAGTTTAATTCAAACTGGTAATACTGTAGGTTACAGTACATTTAGTCACCGCTACAGAAACACAACGTAACTGTTAAAGTTGACTAATGCTCTACAGTCTAAAAATATGTGTTTGTATTGATTACTGATAGTGATTGACCAGGCTCAATGTTAGCAAATTGTACTAATACAGTTTTGTCATCAGACAATGTGATGATAAATTATTGTTATTGCACCACTGGTTTAGAGTGTGGTGCTGTACATTTGGCCATGATGGCCAAAGTGGCCTTGCCCTAAAAATGATATAATTCCAGGCCTGAAATAATGTTGAATTGACTATTTTTTCAGCTTATTACGCATAATAGATACATTTCATTCATCATTTGGTCTATAAAACATCAGAAAACAGCAAAAAATGGCCTTTACAATATCATGGAAACTAGTGCAATGTCATCAAAAGTCTTGTTTTGTCCAACCAACTATGATGTAAAGCCAAGAAAGTAATTCATTCTCACATTTGAGAGCATAAAAGCATCAGATGTTTGGCATTTTTGCTTGAAAAATGACTTAAATGATCACCAAAATCCTTTATGTATTAATTTATTAATTCTCTCTCTCAAGTGTAATTGTTGCTACTTAACTTCCAATTGTTTGAAGGATCTGCTAATAACTGCAGGAGACACACTTCATACTACATAAGGAATACAGCAACCATTTTCTTCTAATTCTATAAAGCTAAACAAAGTGTTAAAAGGTTGCAAACAGGATAAACCACTGTCAAAGCAACAAATACTAAAGTAATGGCCATTATCTGTTCCATAACCAACTGAAAAACAATAAAACAAAAACATTTCAGTAAATAAAATGAATTCCAAGCACCCTGTTGCAGTACACTTTAAAACAGTTATTAAAATTTGTGGAGAGAAAGTCAAATTACTGGAGAGGTTTTCTTTTGAGGCTCCTCGAGTCCCTTTACAATTTGCTTCCTTCTACAATTCTTCAAGCTTTTTCATCCCTCATAATATTCTTGAGCATCATCCAAGAAGAATTATGTTTTAGACCATGAAAAAGAAATACCCTCTGTGCATAGTCTTGTGCATTCTTCTCGTTTATCTGGCAACCAGAAATAGTGCAGCATACTGTCATAATCTACATTTCACATGTGACAGGTTCGCGTGTTGTTTACTGTGTGTGTGACAGTATATAGCACACAAGGGTAACCTCAGCGCTTCCAGCTTCATGAACGCACAATCCCTGGTGCACCGTGGTGACAGCTACAGCCACCATCTCTTAACTCAACTGTACATCATATCTTTCTTTTAGCTCTTAATGTGTTTTGTGCACCATAAAATCACTGCTTTTCACAAGACTATTTCATCGTGTTTGAAAAAATAAATCAAAAGAGACTCTGCTTCACCTCATAGAAGAACAAAAAAAAATTGGAAGGATCCCCGTGGACACGCGACAGGAGATGAAAACAACCTGGAGTCCTCTGCTCACACTGGAGCAAGATTGATGTAGATCAAGCTGAGCGAGTCCAAGAGAGGCTTAATGTCAAGTACAACCATATGCCGGTCGAACCAATGTGTTTTCTATTTTGTTATTCTTTAACAAAAGGGTAAGCTTAATCCCTCTCATCACACACAATCCACCCACGACCCACTGGCTACCGCTAAAACAAACATATATACCCTCTCTACCCTCGTCTCCTCCGTCTCCCCCCTCCCTTTTGTAGACGTTCTAGTTCATCCAACTCAAACAACCCATCGACTCCATCCACTTCATTCCATCTTTCCCTTTAAACCCTGGACTACAAACAAAAGGAAAAAGAGCTAAGTAGGATGAGACAAACAGTTTGCTCAGATCAACAGAAAGAAGACATCGCAGTCTGCCAAGAGGGAGCCCCTACAGGGTGTCGGACTGTTTCTCCACTAATTGATGAATATCAGTTGTTGAGAATCAAAACAGACATTAAAACTACAAAAGACAAACTAGACGTTCCCCTGAATAAATTAAAAAATAATAAAACACCAGGGATGGTCGGCCAGCTGGGTGCATTAAGGTCTTCAGAGATGATCTGATAGCAGTCGTCTTCAACTCCTTTAATTGGACACTTGAGAAAATGTCTCTTCCATGTTAATGGAGAGAAGTGATAACTACTGCTTTAACAAAAAAGGGGAAAATTACATGCAATATATCTCATATAGAAGAAATTCTGCTCTAAACCAGGACAAATTATAAATGTATGTCTTATAACTTCATTCCTTTTTTCTAAAGTGAGAGGACGGCAAATACAATTTCACATGCTCTCTTCATATTCAGGAATAATACATTAAATGTTCATTTAGCCTGTTTTGACTTTAAGAAAACTGTACTACGAATATCTGATTTTAGTTTTAGAGTGGCTTAATTAATAGCATCAAAGGAACATGTCCCTTCTCACTCACTCTTGCTCAATCACTGCCTGAATTTAAATAGTCATATTTTAGAGAGATTCACCAGTGAAAGATTTTCTGTTACCAACCCTTTTTGCACTTAATATAAACATTTGGCAAAAATGCAGGAAATATCACACATCAAAAGCTTGCACAGCATGATGATGATGTAATGTTATTCATTTGTGACGTCTTTTATATGCAGATGTTTTTTATAATGTGTTTATAGCATCTTTCAAATTATAACATAATGTTCTGCAGAAACAATCCTAGTTAAAGTTGGTGTAGTCGACCCATTCTTCTCAGTATCCCCGGGTCAGATCAGTGAGGGGATGTAAAGTCATTTTACATGACTATTTAATGGATTAATGAAGTCTAGACAACTAAAAATGTTTGGGAAATAAACAACAAGTCTTCAGAGCTTACCACTGATTCCCAAAACAACAGGAGACCGCTGAAAAGTAGCAACAACAGGCAGCACTGGACCTTTAGTACATTACGTACAGTAAGTCACGTGATCTTAAGCATGCGGTTGATGTTGTGAAACTGCAACAGTTTGGTTATGTTTAGGCACAAAACTATTAGTTAGGTTTAGGAAAAGATGATAGTTTGAGTTAAAATAAATACATTATGTTATGCAAGTCACATGATCTTAAAACGGTCACAGTTTGGTTAGTTTTGTTTTAGGTTTGGTCTGGTTCACACTCATTATTTCAGAGTTCGGTACCTAACAAATGTAAATATGAGTGGAAAAAGGCTGCTTGCATGGTCAACCAATAAGGCCTTTTTTTCTAGTGAGGACATGCTGGAAATAAAGCTTTTGAGAGGAGTTGTGTCACTTGTTAAATCTGGACTTGGAGTGAAGCTGGTGTGCAGCTCACTGTGGGCGCATTTTCAATATTAGACACCAATAAAAACTATAGCATTTGTTAATTAAACTACAGAAGCTCGGTGAAAGCCTCTATAAAAATCTTATAAAGTTTTCTCTGAGAAGTCATGAATGAATATTTTACAGTCACAGAGTTATTGTGGTGCTTCAGAAACATTAACTGTGTCTTTACTTTTCCCCTCAGTGATTTAGCTGCACGCAGCTCTTTATAACCTGGCAGGGAGGGCAATACAAGAGGGAGTGAAAAGTTCTTGGCAATGTTTTATTGGCAAATCATGATTTTAAGTAGGAACAACGGTTCAAAGAGTACAGCTAAGCCTATACGTATGCATTTACCTTTCAAACAGACATGGCTGGCATAAAACCAACTGTAAACAGAATGGTTTCAAATGCTTCCCACTGAAAAAAATACATCTGTAAAACAATAAAAGAACCCCCTGTACTCATCTCTGGAAAGTGCAGTATATTGCTGCGGTTAGATTTTTTTTTGTGCCTGGCCAGCCAGCACACACAGCCAGCTCTGTAGAACGAACCACTTACAGTTGCTCAATAATCCATTTACTTGCCTCTGCTATTGGCGTGACTGTAATTTCAATCACATGGACAGCAGGGAGA